>PVIC010040109.1:0-16812 GCA_004025085.1 Thryonomys swinderianus | reverse complement strand
GAGGGGAAGGAATAAATATGATACAGAAAGAAAATAAAAGAGCATGTATAAGGGGGGAGGAGGGGGGAGTGGGTAGGGATATGGGTAAAAATGAGAATTAACTTGTGGCATATACTGGTACAAATTTCCCAATGTTATATGTGATTTTGAGATGTATATAAATTGTACCAATAAAGAATTCAATTAAAAAAAATTAGTTCACTTTGTCTTAAAGAAGGGCACTGCATCAATGGTCATGGGTGACTATATCCAATGATTACCAGTGGTAGAAAAAAATCAAGAGAAAAATATTAAAATGAATCTGTGTTGTCAAAAGGCAAAATTTCAACACATTTACAGATCCAATTGCCTTCTCTTATTAATTCCAGAATTGTAGACCTTATTGGATGGAGGAAAATGTTCTAGTGAGTAAACCACAAAGACTTGGTTTTGTAGTGTGAAAAAAGGGAGCATGAGGGACTGAAGAAAGCATAAATAAGAGGCAAAAACACGTTGATCTTTTCAAATTTACTTTCTCTGTAAAGCTGAAATAAGGCTCTTTCTTGTCATGCTGGCTCAGGCGGATACAAACTGAGTTCTCTCTCAGTGGTTGCAATGTTTTTCAAAAACTGGCTCTTTTCATTGTGCAGGTTAATTATTAGACAACTCCTGGATCTTCACCATGCTTTGGGCTGATCGCTGAGAATTACTAAGAGAAGCAAGATAACATTTTGCTTGGCATTTTAGGTGCACACCACGATCACATTCATCACCACACTTGAGATGTCTTCGTCCTTGCTTTCCCCACTCCCTTGCCTGCCTCCCACCACCCTACCCAGTCCCTTACATACTCACAAGTGCAATAAGACACACACGTGTAAAAACAGTATCATTCTCTAGTATGAGAAGCTAAAGGTGGAAATGAGATCCAGAATGTACGATAGGTTTCTGAAATAGGAAGAAAAAGTTCAGATGGAAAAGGAAAGGGGAGAAGTTAAAGGAGAGAGGGAAAAGAAAAAAATGTGACAATAAAATTTTTTAAAAATGGAAGCAAAGCGTATGTATATAAGGGGTGGGGATAATACAGAGGGCAGAGGATGAGGAAAAAATGAGAATGAAGATGTACCACATACAGGTACAAATTTATAATGTTGAATGTGACTATAATGTACATCAAAAAGTACCAATAAATTCAATAAATGAAAAGAAATTGGGAAAGAATAAGTACAATGGAATAAATATTTAAAGCCTTCACTGATAAACATACCACAAAAATGAAAATGTTGAATATTTAATTTATTTAAGATATAAATATATTTGTACTACAAATTAAAACAGTTACAAATATATCCTTATGAATACATAATTAATTTTGCAAATAATCATAGATAAATATCTAGAAATGAATACATATTTACATATAATCATGTTTCATGTAATGATAGGGATACATTTTGAAATATTTATTAGGTGAATTAGTAATTATTGTGCAAAGAGAGTATTCTTTTTTTTTTTTCTTGAGTCAGGGTCTTGCTTTGTAGTTTAGGCTGGCTCTGAGCTCACTATGTAGTCCAGGCAAGCCTCGAACTCAGCAATCCTCCTGCCTCTGCCTCCCGAGTGCTGGGATTATAGGCATGAGCCACCACGCCCAGCATTGAGGTATGTGGTATTGATTGCTGGTGGGTGTGAGTCTCCACGCCCAGCATTGTATGTGGTTACTGGGATGGAACTCAGGACCTTGCGCTTGGGAGGCAGGCGCCGGAACCACTGAGCTAACCCTCCGGCCCTGCAAAGAGAGTATTCTTGATCAGAGGGGACAGCTTGGTAGCAGCCTAGACTAAAAGTCATCATTTATTACTCCTAAACTGAACTGTAAAATGTGTTACTCTAATTGTGCTGTAATATTCATAACACGGTGTTGTTTCTGGGTCCTGAGACTTGTAATAACAAAAAAGATACAGTAAGTGTACTGTCAGATTAAAAAATAAAATGGTGGGGCCGGAGATTTAGCTCAGTGGTTCCAGCGCCTGCCTCGCAAGCGCAAGGTCCTGAGTTCCATCCGGGTGACCACATAGAATGCTGGGCGTGGTGACTCAGGCCCACCAGCAATCAATACCACATACCTCAATGCTGGGCGTGGTGGCTCACGCCTGTAATCCCAACACTCGGGAGGCAAAGGCAGGAGGATTGCTGAGTTCCAGGCTTGCCTGGGCCACATAGTGAGCTCAAGGCCAGCCTGAACTACAAACGAAACCCTGTCTCCAAAAGAAATAAATAAATAAAATAAAATAAAATAAAATAAAATAAAATAAAATAAAATAAAATGGTACCTTTGTCTAGAGCATTTCTGGAAGGAGCTTAAGGAACTGAAGATGGTTTAGGGAGAAATGAGCACAGGCCAAATCCTTTAATTTACTATGAGCTTTATACACACTGTATAATTAAATCACACTAAATTCATTATATTTATTTCTTCAGAAACAGTTTACTTTAGCTTCCTATAACTTTTTAAATATGTATATATATATAGTTTTTGACTCTCTTAAAAACCATGAGTTTGGCCAGGTGTGGTGGCTCACACCTGTAATCCCAGCATTCGGGAGGCAGAGGCAGGAGGATTGCTGAATTCAAGGCTTACCTGGGCTACATGGTGAGCTCAGGGCCAGCCTGAATGACAAAGTGAGACCTTTTCTCACAAAAAAAAATAAATAAATGAGTTTAATACATAAACATAACACAGTTAAAATCGAACATTCATTTCGTCCTAAACTACAAATATTCTATTTTTATTTTTTGAAACTTTTGAATGAGTTTTTTAAAAATTAAGACAGAGGGGCCAGAGGGTTAGCTCAGTGGTTCCGATGCCTGCCTCACAAGTGCAAGGTCCTGAGTTTGATCCCCGGTAACCACATACGATGCTGGGCGTGGAGACTCATGTCCACCAACAATCAATACCACATACCACAGTGCTGGGCATGGTGGCTCATGCCTGTAATCCCAGCACTCAGGAGGCAGAGACAGAAGGATTGCCTGGGCTACATAGTGAGCTCAGAGCCAGCCTGAACTACAAAGCGAGACCCTGTCTCAAAAAAAAAAAAAATTAAGACAGAGATTATGGACATGCAAAGCAATGAACTCACTATAGAAAATCATCCTCAATACGAACAGTGATATTTAGAAGATGAGGGGCCCGGATGAAAGAAAAAGCAAACTGTGTGAGCCCCCCACCATCCATCCACATGCAAGGACTTTTGAGGAGAAGCATTTTGTTGCTCTCTCCCACGTAGATGTCCACAGCTAGATTTTTCAACCCTTGAAGACACACTTGCCGCATGACACCCCAGGGACCCCTCAGCCTTTAGCCTAGAAGTGAGCTCCACAGTGGGTTTCTCCTATTCCATGGCTCCCAGCTTCTCGGTTTGAGCAGCTGTGTGTTTTCCCGGCTGTTACATGACCAAAGTGTCTTTGAGTTCCATTCAGTCTGTTTTTAATTGCTGTGTGTTTGCAGAACACGAAGTTTACATTTATCTTAGGGAGTAGGTGCACAAACGCAGTACAGCTTTCTTTTTTTTTTTTAATCCATTTCCCACTCACCTCTTTGCCGCCTTCTTCTCTGAAGCCTCTTTCTCAATCTCACTAATACTGTTCTGATTCTTGTTACTTTCAGTATATGTTTATGAAATATAATCTCCACAGTCCTTGTGGGTATTTAGTAAATGTAATTGACACATCTTAAAATTTTTCCTTCCCTTCTTCCTCTTCTCTTCCCTTCCCCTCGCTGTGATGAACCCCTTTACTCTTTTCAAAAGCACTGTCTTCTTGTGTGCTCTTACAAAGTCCTTGACTTTGTTCTCCATTTGTGCCTTGATTTACTCAATTAAAAGGAACATTTATTATTAAATTATGTATGGCTATTTTCTCTCAACCTTATGTTGCCCAGATGAATCCATTTTTGTGTCTTGAATTTATCTGTGTTTATAGCCTAGTGGTTTTCTGTACTTATAATTCTCATCCTTTGATTACCCACTACCCTTTGGATAGTTATACATACTGCTTCCAGGATTTAATTAATAAGTACAAGTTACAAGTTTGTATTGCAGTAATATGATATCTGCAGCTCTTTGGGAAGATATCTAGGAGGGGAATAGCTGGGTCAGTTGCAAGTTCTAATTTTTAATACTTTGAGAAATCCTGTACCGATTTCCACAATGGTTGTATTAGTTCACATTCCCTTCAACAATGTAGGAGGTTTTCTTCTTCATTATCACCCTGCCAGTATTTGTTGTTGTTTGATTTCATGAGAGCCATTCTTTCTTGTTAAAGATGAAAATTTTAGCATTGTAGAGTCTTCCTCATGTAAACTGATCAATAAATTCCCACTTATAATAACATATATCTAATAGATTACTTACATCAACATATACTATTTGTTCTTTTTTATAGGAAGCTCTAAAAATGAATTTATCTGAAATAAATTTTTCAATTTTAATGAAAACTACAATACACTGTTAAAAGAATTTGGAAGTAGGAAACTTAATCCTATTAACATCTAAAATATCCAATAGTTTACAAAGTTATTCCCATCAAAATCCTAATGACAACAGAAATAGAAAAATAATCATAGGATTTACACGTGATAACAAAGACAAACTAGGGTGGTGCATAAAAACAAGAATGAATGTGTAGAACTGCACTAATCTATAATACTCTGACACTGCAATTAAAACATGGTATTTGCAAAAATACAGACATCTAGGCCAATGAAATAAAACAGAAAGGTGAGAAGTAAACCCAGCCCTATATGGTCAACTAATCTTTGAAAAAAGTAACAATACAAAAAGGATAAGTACAACTTTTCAGGAAGGGGCTGCTAAATCCAGATATTCACTCATAATGAAAGAATTTGAAAGATAGTATAAAATATAATCCAGACATCAACTCAAAATTCAATAGTGATTTGTATATAAGACTTTAAATTTGAAAATTCCTGGAAGGAAATGAAGTTGAGAAAACTCTTTAGTATCACTCTCAACATTTTGTTTTTTGTATTTTATTTGTTTTTTTTCAAGTAATACCAGAAAACAGCAAATAGAAAATTGGAGAAGCAGAACTATATCAAACCAAAACAAACTGTATCAAGCAAAAGACAAATGAAAGAATAAAAATTACCTGTGAAATTGGAAACAATAGTTACAAACTATGCATCTGTTGAGATTAATATGAAAAATATGCAAAGAAACTAGTTATATAGCAAAATATAAAATAAATTATCTCAATATACAGTTACTTCTCAAAAAGAAATATACAAATATGTATCATATAGATATATATATTTATATGAGCTCAATTCCAATAATTATAAGGAAAATGAAACAAAGGACCTGTGACATACACATATATACCTTTCAGGTTGTAATAAATGCAGAGTTGGTGAGTTGGGTAACTCATTTATTACAAGTGAAAATATATATGTGATAATCTCATAATAAAATAGATACATTTTCATTTACTTTTACTGAAGTTACATTCAAAATATAACAGTTTCTTAGATGATAATGATTGTTCTTTTCTAAGATTATTATGAAGCATTATATTTCAATTGTTATTTCTTCTAATAAAATTGTTAGCTCACATATCAAAATTGAAAATACTTCATTGCATGACCTTATTGTTGTAAATATTAGTTTGGAATCAATATGGAAATATACAATATAAAGGGTAAATTTTTATTTCATTTTTTATCATCATCATAAATTTAAAATATTGAGAATATAGCTATTTAACTTGGCTATAATACCTAGAAGGATATCCACTTAAAATTTCTTCTGAAAGGTTTTGTTTTTCTTATTCCTCTGATATTTTTTATCCAGTGTCTATGTTCTGAATGATTTCCCCAAAAGCTCTGTGTTGGAAATTTAATCTCCATGACATTGTTGAGGAAAACCAGCCTCATAGGGAAGCTTTGGAGTCACAAGGCCCGTGGTCTTGTAAGGGAGTTAATGACAACACCTGTGGAACAGGTAGAAGTAGATTCTCTTTCTTCTGTCATGTTCTGACACAATATTCAACCTGGGGTGTCATTTCACCACCACTGTCCACACAGCAAGAAAGCTTGCACCAGAGGCCAGAGGCTTCATCTTGGACACTTTAGTTTCTAGTACAATAAGAAGCACATTTATGTTTCACATTCATTACCCAGCCTGAGAAATCATGCTTTAAGAGTGCAAAGTGCACTTACATATCCAAATGGTCAGAATATTTATGAAGAATATTACTTTACCTAATATAATAGCCAGAATTTCCATTTTTTTGGTTTTTCCTGAGTTTAGCATCTGTTGAGATACAGATATCTGGCTATTAGATCTCTTCTGTTCTACTCAGAATGCCACAGCCTGTCTCTTAATATATTTATGGTTCACAAGACATGATAGTTTTTCTTCAGAATATTGTTTTGCACAGTTTCTTTTTTTCATCTTACACTTCTTTTATTACATGAGCTGAAACCTTATATAACCTAGTGACATTGTTTCTTAAATATGTTTTGTACTCTATCCAAATATTTTTTCATTGTAAGACATGGTCAATTCATGTTCATAACTAAGCTTAACTATTTACGTAGTAGACCTGTTCATATATCCTCTAATAAAGAACAATGTTTTTATTTTTTTGTCTTTCTATATCACTGATTCCTTCCATTCACATACGATTATAATAACACTTTTCTCAGCAAACAAACAAATCTTTCTTGGTCTCTATTGTATCTTCAGCTTCCTGAACTGTTTTTATTTCATCTGCCCATTTACAATAGTTGAATTTTTTGGTCCATTGAAGGAAAAAACAAAACAACATAAAACAGAGCAAAAACAAATACTGTCGGAGGGAACACTAACATTTGTTGTCAACAGTATTGCTAACCACAAATAGCTGGAAAGATGTACTTTAGAAATATTCTATCCTTACTATTCTGTCTGTTTTATCATGAATACTAAATTTGACACTGTTGACATTATTTTCAAATCCAATTACATCAATTATATTCACTGATTCACTCTCTGATTTTGTAAATCATTTACCAATGCCTCAGCGATCATACATTTATTTTCTCTGTATTTCACTAATGTCTTCTTTAAACTATTTTCTTTCTTAGCTTATTATTCTGTAAACGTAAATGCTCTAAAGTTGATCATTTCCACTACTTTTTCATAATTCCTAATGAACCCTGTGGCTTTAAATATTCTCTTTGGGAAAGCTGAAGATTCTGACTGCTCTGTGTAATAGAATGAAAAGTTTAAGGTCTTGGAGATTATTCATTAGACCGGTAATATTATTAATGAAAATAGTGGTTACAGTTTAAGGTAAAGCTGCAGGTGGTGAGATAGTGTTAAGAATCTTGAAGACTTACTGGTGAATTGTCTCTCACTCACGAAGGGAGACAAGGCATTAATAATGATTAATTAATAAATAATCTTTCAAGAAGATTCCGCGGTCACCTACGTAATGAGTGGCACTGATTCTCCTCTTCCATCAGTATGTGTTGTGATCATTAATAAATTCATCTTTGGGGGATGGCATATATGTATGTCACATCTTGATCCTTTTTACTTCCAGTTTCCCTCTCTTTCTTCTCTTCTAATGCCTTGAAGAGAGAAAACTGGGTAGTCTCTGCTTTGAATGGCCCTACAGATAAGGGAGGGAAAAACTCTGGAAGCATTTGGTGACTTCAGTCTAAATTAGTAAGAGTACAAAACTGAGGGCATGAAAATTGTGAGATGATCCCGATCACATTTTAAATTAATTCTACTGTAAATAAAACTAAAATAGGATGAAAGCTGGGGAGGAATTGAGGTCAAAATCCACTTAACTTTTTGTCTGTCTGGTTGTTTCTTGAAGCCTGTCCCTTACATTTGTTACCTGTGTGCTCTAAAAATTACTTTGTTTAGCTTAAGCATTTGAGTATATATTAAAAAAACAAAGGACTATATACTAAGAACCACAAATTTGCATTACAGATATCTTACTGCATGTAAAGTTCTTAAAAATATTTTCTTAGCATAATTGCTCCACTACAGAAATAAAAAAGCTATTTGTGGAGTGACTTAATTTTTCTACAGTAAAATTCTACAACTGAAATATTGTTTTGGTCCAATACTGGGAGTAATACTTTAGGAACTCATATAAGTGAAAGTTCTTAGGTGAATTAAATAATATGAAAGTTTATACAGTTTTATATTATATTTTTCTTCCAATTATCTGAATATTTCATTTTGTAATTCACAACATATTAGATATATCAAATTGAACAAATCACTGTATTTTGTGTCCTATTTAATTATAAAATAGTATTGTAAAATGTTATCATTGAAGCAAAATATTTCTAATCATAAGTTTTCTAAAATTTGCCTATTTTTCATTATTAATATTTGAAGTACTTGTATACTTCATATCTGGTTCTAATATTTACAGGTACTGAACACAAGAGCTTTCTAAATAGTTGCATGCTATTATTTCTTTGCACCATTTTCTTTGATTATGTATTGCAACCACAAATCTCTATCAAATTCAGAGGAATATCTGTTTTGTCTACTATAATAGATGTTATTGACCTGCATGTTTTTATATTACTGTACTCTATTCAGTTTCAACGTGGGGCTCCTTGTAACTATCAGAGTTGGAGAAAGATGAATACTGGAAAGTAATTTCAGGGAAAAATTACATATTTATTATAAAAAGTAATATTCTGGCCTCTACATGAAATAGTGTAACAGATTATCACAAACAGGAATAATTGAGATGGATGGAGAAAGCCATTTAGTTTAGGACAAAAGACACTTTTTAATGAATTCAAGATGTTTCCTGTCATTTGAAGAAACTCATATCACTATCCTTTTTTTGGAGACAGGGTCTCTCTTTGTCATTCAGGCTGGCCCTGAACTCATTATGTAGCCCAGGCAAGCCTCGAACTCAGCAATCCTCCCACCTCTGCCTCCTGAGTGCTGGGATTACTGGCATAAGCCACCATGCCCAACATTGTGGTGTGTGGTACTGGTCGCTGGTGGGTGTGAGTCATCACTCTCAGTATTGTGGTTAGTTACCAGGGATCGAACCAGGGAACTTGCACTTGCTAGGCAGGCAATGGAACCACTGAGCTAAACCTCCAGCCTACTGTCCTATTTTTTATTGGAACATTTTAAGCCAAAAAATAACATATGTATATACTTTATACCTCAAATATTAATATTAACTTTTACACTTCCATATATTAGCAAAGATTAGAACTATAACAGAAAAACAATTGGTGAGTGACAGATCTAGCAAATGTCACTTAAAATTCAAGCCTGTTACTAAGTGTTCACATTATACTTTTCCAATTTTACTCTATTGATTAATTTATCATTAGTCAATAAATCTGAGTGAACCTGTTAGCATTCCACAGTTAACACTTAAATTTATGCTGTTTCCATCTATTGCAACAGCACTTTTTAGACGTGCCATGTGTTTCTATTCTTTCCTGTCATACCATTTAAAAAGCCAAGCTTACAAACCCGTAAAAATCCTATTCACTCACCTAGTAAATATTACCCAGACTGCTGACCCAGTGCTTCTCAGGAAATCAGTGTCTCCACGTAGAGCACTTGCAAACAATCCAATCTCAACTAAGCGTGGGCCAGAACTCACGGGAACCAACTAGGGCAGCCTGTTAGCATGGACAATGCCATCAAAGTAAGAGCAGCCAGAGCCCAGGATGTGTGAGGAGCCCAGGAGACCACAGCCAAACTGCCTCTCATGCGTCCCTTTCCCAGCAGATGGAGTGAGTTTTTCCAGACAATGAAGAACATGCTATATGCAGGACTATTATTGTGAAAGATAACTTCAAGGGTCTTAAATATGTGAGTATTCCAATTTCAACTGAACAGTGGTATAAAACATCACTTGTGCCCACACATGCACAGCAAAGATAATCTTTACAAAGAGCAGGAAAGGTGTTAAACAATAAAGGTGTTTTAAAATTGATAGTCATAATCTGCAATCACATAGTTCATTGAAAGCAGAGTTTCTGATTGCACTGGGTTACAAATGTCCAGTCTGTATTTCTTTGGTACCTATTTCAGCTTTTCTTTTGTACATCTGTGTCACCACACATCCGGGCCACCTCTTCTCACTATGACAAGTCTAAAGTCTTACACACTTTCTGCTTAATAAGAATTTCCATTCCACAGATCATCATAGAAAATCCTGCCCCTTTAAAGATCAAACAAATTTGATATTGGCAATACAGGATAATATACGTTATATCCTAATTGTTTTAAGATTTCAACATATTTTTCTAGTAATAGCAATTTTAAAATGCAGAAATAAATACAACTAAAATTATGACAACCAACTGTTTTTGCTGTTCCAACTGTATGATGCTATTTTCCATATCACAGCCAAGTGACCTAATAGAACATTGTTCTTGCTCTCTAATTATTGTTTGCCCTAAAGATTATCACTAATTATTCTAAAAAAATCCTACTGAAAAACAATTGTGTTTTGGCACTTTGAGGTGTATGCTTCGCAACCTGAAGTTTCAACAAAACTATTTCAATTAAATGGGAGTTAGGTTGAGACCTTAATTTTTTAAACAAAAAGTCCACACCACTGGCACAGGTCATTATTTAAAATGCCTTCAGATAAATCCATTTTACATCAAGACTCCATAATATAGAAACTGGGACACAGTGATTCAAAACTGTTATCCAAACAGATGGACTAAAACAGATCAGTTTTCTGGGAAAAAATAAGATTTTACCTTTGGGTATGCTGCCAACATTTTAGTAGAGCTCTACATTTCTCTGAAGGGATTTAAAATTTTTCCATATCTTTTAAAATGTCTCTATATCTTACATTGTTAAAGTACATATTTCTAAACTTAATCGGCACTATAAAAATAACTACATTTTGACCATGAACTTGATTCTTTTCTTGTCAAATAAAAAGAAAAAAAAAGTTCTTAATGTTTCAAACACTAGTTTAAACACATAACAAAATGCTGGTAGAGGATTTAGCAAAGAACATGTGATCCACCCATTTACCTAAAATGTTTAATCTTATATTCCAGTATGCCGAGGGCTAAAAGTAGATGTTTCAATTATATTGACAGCTTGCTTGCTTGATTTTAGTAATCGTGATTTAATAGCTTTCCTATTACCAGTACCAGCCATGTCCAATAGAGTGAAAGTTCGTGCCCACCCCAAATTCCTATGGGACCCACAGTGTCATGCATGGAGAGTGGAGATTTTAGTTCATAAGAAGGAACAGCTGACTCACGAAATTAGTGCTCCTATGAAAAGGATTCTGGAGGGTTCTCTTATCTTCTGTCTCCCACCTAAAGATGTAGCGAAAACACAGCAGTCTGCATCCGGGGAGGGCTCTCACCGGAACGGTGTCCTGCTGTCAGACTTCCAGCCTCCACAACTATAAAAATAACTTTCCATTACCTCAAAGCCACCTAGGCCATGATACTTTTTGTAGCAGATCAAAATCCTGAGCTCTCTCTGTCTCTGTCTCTGTTCCTCTCTGTCTCTTTGTCTGTCTCTCTTTTTATCTTTATTTAAATCTGAGAATGTTTACTTTTCATTTGTGGAGATAAATTGAAGGATACTCTTTCCGTTGTCTTCTTTTAAAGAGATTATGTGAAAGTATTTTTTCAACCCTAAGTATCAGAAAATACCCCTTTCTTAAAACATTAGCTTTGTGTCTTTGGCTTAATGTTCCTCTCACAAATCTTTCCTGACAGTCTTTGCATAAATCCAATCAAATGTCCATTTTTGTGTTTGGCTGTTGCAATCAATTATGTGGCGCTTCTTCAGCAGTCAATATACCGTCAGTTATGTTAATCGAGTCACCAGCTGTACGATTTTCCTATTCTTACTTGAAGTTTCTTCTGATTCTCTAAAGCTATTGTTTTTTTTCAGAATGTAAAATTTCTAATCACTACAAAATCTCTTTGAGACAAGGCAAGGCCTTCACAATGGGATACCTAATGAGCCAATATATCTGGTTTCTGTTGAGACAGAAGAAATTCTCACGTCTGCACCAACTGCATCATGTATCACTACTTTTCTTGGTCTAGGATTAGCCCTGAAACTTCTTAGAACATCAACACTGGTTTTTTTTTCTTATCTCTCTACTAAACTTTTAAATTTCATTTGGCCTGGTGGTGTTTCTTTTCTGTTTCTCCACTGCTCTTAACACTGCTGCTACAGAAACCACATCTTCTTGATACTGAGATGCACCTCTATTTTTATTTCCAAATTGTCTTCTGTCCTATTGAAAATGCATGATTCTTTGCTGAGTGTGCCATCTTTATATGTTCGCTACTGTGTAAACCTCCTTCATTGGGGACATCTTCCCTTACCTAAATTCACATATCTACAGATTTCCTCTCTACTGTCTAGGATACTGTGATAGTCTTTATAAAAATTTTATACCCTATAAATAACTTTCTAGGTTCCATTTTTGTCATGTCTCCTATGGTCTATGCTGGGTCATTGGGAATTAAAATACCCATAAAGTTGCTATCTTAAAATTCTAAATATCTAACCTTAGCCATTTATCATCATGGGCTATATCTTTCTTAATATAACTAAAATTCATGGACCATTATTCAGTTGTTCTTAGTTCTTTTAACTTCCACATCTTTCATCATTTTGTGGCTTCCTAAGACACAATCATTCATCTGTAAAACATCTCTATGTAAATTTTCTAAACCTGCCCTTGTACAATAAATAAAATAAATGCAACTGTAATAGTCAAATATGGCAAGTCATCTACAACCTTAGAGTGTTTCCTTAAAGAAGATGACAAACTTTGACTCTTGCTTCACTGTTTGTGATTATTTAAGGCACTGTAGGCAAACTTCATTTATCTCTTTTCATTACCTTCTTCTCTATAAACTAATGAATTCAAAAAATTCACTTCATAAGAACACAAAATTTATGCCATAGCAATTTTCTAAAGCTTTGACATCTAGAGAGATCCTTGCATTTATATCTTTTTCTACAGCAACCATAAGACAGAACTCCTCAAGTAAACATAGCACATACCTTGACCCTATACTTATCTCTCATCCAGTCCTTGAAAATACTATCATTTTGACCTGACTTTCCTAAAAGATAAAATATTTCTGTAGTCTGACATCTTTAGAGAAATTTCTAATTTTCAGTTAAAAGTATTAATAGTGTAGACATGATTCAACTCCAGTGTAATATTTAATCATTTCCAAAAATGTAGAAAACATAAATATATACACATATTAATTTCTCATATAAAGGTTTGTACACTTCTAGAACTAGGGAAGCTTGTAGGAGAAAGGAGATATGAAACAATTTTAATAGACATCAAGATTTTGTAGTGGTAGACTTTGATTATAATCTATACTGTGTCTATTTTAATTTCATTGTTAATTTAAAATATATTAAACAAGTTTGTCTTCATTTAACAGTTATTCTGTCTATTTAGTATTTAAGAATGTGTGCTTTGAAATTAGATGGCCTATGATTGACCTCACCTTTTTTTAGCAAAATGAGATTTTGTTTAATTATCAACATTTTGTATTGTTATGCTGATATGCATGTTAGAACAAAATATAGTTGATGAGTTTATTGTGAGTGAAAATATGTATTTGACATCTTACCTAATGTATTTCCATAGGAAATAGCAAGTAAATGTCAACATTTAAAGAAATAACTATAAATATAATCTTATTTATCCGATTACCAAACATTTTAATTAGAACTCACATATCAAACTCTACTAATGCTATTTTTTTCATTTGAAAGTCATAGATAGCATTTTTCTGGCATGTCCCACATAAAAACCAATAAGCCAGTTTGTGCAGATTTAAACATACAATATCTATATAAGGTGAGATTTTTTGGCAGAGAGATTTCCATGTCTATCTTGCTAGTGTTCTTCCATCCAGATGTGTTACTTGATAAAACTTATTATTTTTCTTGTCTATGGATGTGCACAGCACATATTCTGTCATTTAAATAGGATGAAATACTACTGTGCTGTGAAGGAGGATAAACTTGAGTCATTTCAAGGAAAATGGATGCACTTGAAACATGTCAATTGAAATAAATTGGATATACAAACTTAAAAACCACACAGTTTCTCCCATACAAGAAACCCAAAATATAAATAAAGACAAAAATAAAAGGTAGGTATTAGGAAACAGGGAGCTAGATTTTTCTGAAATAAGAAGGGAACCAAGAGGTAGAAAGTGGGGAAGGAATGGAGGGAAAGTAGATAAACATGGAATTAAGATGTACTATGTACCTATATCAGCTCCAAACAAGAGATGTAAGCAATGTTCACTGGGAACAGTACTAATAAAATATAACATCTTTATGCAACTCTTTTTGATATTGCTTCATATAGATTCAATCATTATCTGATTTTTAAAAATACATTAATAAATACTTTAGTTACAATTTTAAAATACAAATAACAGTGATAATACCCATCAGCTTAAATTAATGCATATTTATTGCTTGACTTCTTGAATTCAGAAGTCAAAGTTTGAATTAACTGGATCTTTGACAGTTTCCAATAAAACTGTCAGTAGGGCCTAAGGGTTCCTCTGAGGGACAAACCAGATTGGCCATCCTCACAAGGTTGTTGGTAAGATTTAGTTCCTGGAAGTATTGTGGACTTAAGAACTAATCTTTTGTGTAATTAAAATTTGTTGTCTATCAGGCAATGTTCCATTTATTTCCTAGTCGACTATTGGACAGAGGTGACCTTTGTTGCTTTGATGCATGGGCTTCTCACTGTAATCATTTACTGCCAGGGAAAAATAAGACAATAGAATGAGACTAGTACAGATGTAGGAGTTACAACGCTTTGAAAAGCTTAATAGAAGTAAGATAACTTCATCACTGCCAAGTTCTATTGGTTGGAAAATTCCAGTGATTCCACTGATCCTCAGAGGGTTGTCGGTATACAAGTAGGTACTAGAACTTGGGTTTGACTTGCTAAATCCTGCCATATACACTGATGTGCACTCATGAATTATTTGATAAAATATTTTTGAGTAATCAAACTTTACTGTAAGTAAATATAATTTAGAATGGCTTATGATTTTTGTGATAATTCACTTGAAATTGGAGGCTCAGCAGTATGCATTACAGATCGATAGCTTCATAGTACTGCTTATTGAGGAACGACAACTGGTTGAAGCCTCTACATTTGCATATACAGATGTAATAATGCCATCATTTTGTGAAACTGACAAGTAGTAAGGCAGGTTAGCTTAGTAAAAATTTTAAGACTGGTTTGGGGACAGATTTACCATTTGAGCATCTTTTTTTAACAAGAACATGTTTCATGCAATTCACCCACAAATCCCACCCACTTGATTTGCTATTAAATGTTTTTTGTTTGTCTTCTATCATATTAATTTTAAATGTACTCTAGACTCGGTACATCTGCTATGTAGCTGAGTTCTACTGCGTGTAAAATAGAGTCCTTCTCTGCCTGGCCTGTCTAGGTAATTGTGTGAACTGAGGAGGATGTTCATAAGACATGCGAAATAGACAATTATCCCACTTAATATTATTTGTGCAAAGCTCTGCTCAGGGTGCGGTTTGACCTTCTTAAGTGAGCAGCTTGTCAACACCCAGCACCGATGTACGTACATGATCACTTGGCCGTCTGCACCGGTAACCATCTGTTCTGATGGCAATGAGCCTGTTCTCAAAATGGCGTTCCCGTTTAGACGGCAGGTGCCAACTAAGTAGACTGGCAGCCCAAAATTCAGAAAATGCTTTCTCTTGTTCTGCGGGAAACAGTGCCACACTAACACCCACATGGCTTCTTACCGACACACCACCTGTTCGTTATTTTTAGGCCAAAATTATCCGCAGCAAAGGCCAATCGTGAATAGGAGATGATACAGTATGGGGCGCCAATGGGATATTTCAAAGTGCAACATGCTCTCTTGTTTTAAAGAGTCATCTTTGGAAAAAGCACAAAAACATCCATTTTAAACATTGTTGCACCTCAAGATCATATGAAGAAGTTATTTTAAGAGGATAGGCTACTTAATATAACACTTTAATATTTGAACATTTCAATGCTTTCACTTTTATGCTGAAGTGAATAACTGGCTACTGACATTGCAAAATATTATTGTAATGATGGATATTTTCTTGCTTTTATTCAATGTCTTTGTATGTGTGCATCTTTGTCTTTACATTTGTTTGATACAGAATCTCATAGCAATGAATAAATAAAATAGAGTAGAAATAACTTCAGTCTTCTTATCATTGGTTGGCTTTGTGAGGAATACAAAAAATTATCTTCATTGTATTCCCCATTCTACCTTATATGATACTTGCAGCCAAAATCATAATAGGTTTCTGTTGTGTCTGAAGTACAGAAGTCTCAGATCTGGGACTGAAGAAAAAGTTCACTTCAACAACTATTTAATAGCTGGCTTGAAAAACTGCCAACTTCCTGCATGTTTTCAAGTATGAAGAATTCCGTGGAAGTGAACAAAGAATAGAAATGAAATTGTTGCACTTTTCTTATGTTAGTTCATTAATGAGTAAACATTATTTATTAAACACTAATCATTATGTATCATACCACCAAATGTTCAGAGTTATCTTTATCTTGTACTTTCTTTATCCTACATAAGATCAAGTCTTCTTGTTTTCTCTTTCCCTTGTCAGGAACTGTTTTCCTTTAATCATTCGTCCCTTTTTCTTACATGTTAAATGGAATTTTTGCTGATAACTATTTAACATTATCTTTCATTCATGATGTAATTTTAGTAGATACACA
>PVIC010040108.1:0-16816 GCA_004025085.1 Thryonomys swinderianus | reverse complement strand
AAAAAAAAAAAAAAAAAAAGAAACAGATCTGGAGTTGTAACTCATTGGGAAACACTTGAGCTCAATCCTGAATGCAAGAGAGAGGAAAATAGCCCCCATTCTCTCCATAAACTCAAAATTATAAACTCCTTTGTGAATGGAAAAGAAAATGAAAGGCTAAAGGAAGGACAAGTAGATTCAAAGACTGACCAGGAAAGGAATAATTATAACCTAGGTGCTGAAGTAAAAATAAAACACAAAAGTAGTCTGGCTTGGTTACACACACCTATAATCCCAGCACTCTGGAAGGCTGAGGCAGAAGGATCACAGCCTTGCTTGGGGACCTTAGAAGCAAGATTCTCAATCAAAATAATTTTTAAAAACTGGGCTGGTGATATGGTTCAGTCCAAAATATCCCCCCAAGACCTCACAATAGAACATAATTCAATGAAAGGAAAAGAATGAAGGAAGAAAGGAGAGAGCATGGAAGGTAATAAGGGAGAAAGAGAAAAGGAAGAAAGAAACAAAAAAGAGAACAGGAGACAGGAGAGGAGGAGAGGGTAGAGGAAGGATGGAGGAAGAAAAAAGAGAGAAAGGGAAAAATGAAAATGGATGTGAAGCCATGACACCTACCTAGTAAAACCCGATTAAAACGTACTCTGAGTACTTTCCTAAGAGATTTGGGAGTATGTGAATGAGGTCCATGGAAATGATGCCTCAGGTCATGTGAACTGTTGCCTCTCAGCCATCCAGACTGCTGTTTGGGTGGGCGGGCCAGAGAAATACTATTCTGTTAAAATGAAGATCTCTGAAGCAGAGACAAACACAATCTGGTAGTATTACAGAAGCATTATTCACCCTGATGACTCATTCTCTGGCTCCCACACAGCAGAGGCAAGAAGTAACATTAATGACCTTGAAGATATTGGCCAAGCATAGACTCAGCCCTCAAGGCCTTATTTTTCAAAGGAACTCACATATATGTGTGTAGAGGAAACAACAAGGAACAGCATGTTAAAGAATAAAAATGTACGCTGAACAATCCTAAAAAACCAATACAAAACCTATTAATATTTAAACAGCTAATTCAACTAAGTAACAAGTACTTATAGTGAAATTGCCATTTTGAGAGCAAGTCTCCCACTCAAAGCATTGATAAGATAGTTCAATGTAGGGACATTTAAAATAATTATTCTAATCCAGGAAGTAAACATGGAAAGCAGTTACTATTCCTGGACTCAGATATCTCTCTCATCATTTTCATTCATCAAGACTCTTCACAAATCCAGTTTAGTAGAAGTAATATTTTCTGTGCTCCCAGCCACCACTGCTCTATGTTCAGAGCCCTACAGTTAAAAATCAAACAGATGCAGTCCCTAGGCCTTTGACGACATGCAAAGGCAAGCAGACAGTAATAAGGGCATGTATCAGAACCTACAGATGTGCAGGCAGCTGTACGAAAAACAGAGTTGGGGCCTTAAAACCAAAGGGCTCTAATCTCTAGTGAAAATGGAACCTAGCCACAGTTTTAAGCTGATAGAGATAGTTCTTGGGATGGCACATTGATATCCAAAGAAAAAGGCAAAACTGTAATCTCATTTAAAGCTGATTAGAAGGAAAGAGAATTTTGGAAGTCATGCACTGAACAGCTAGGATAGAAACAGTTTCCAGTGAAAATGAATTTGCCACATGGAAAAATCAGATGATAGTGATAGGTTTGGCTGGTTCAGAAAAGGGCCAGGGTGGCATTTCTCTATTAAAATCCCACATTCCTCCGGCTGGAGGGTTAGCTCAGTGGTTCCTGCCTTGCAAGCACAAGGTCCTGAGTTTAATCCCTGGTAACCACATACAATGCTGGGCATGGAGACTCACGCCCACCAACAACAATACCACATACCACAGTGCCGGGTGTGGTGGCTCACGCCTGTCATCCCAGCACTCAGGAGGCAGAGACAAGAGGATTGCTGAGTTCGAAGCTTGCCTAGGGTACATAGTGAGCTCAGAGCCAGGCTGAACTACAAAGCGAGACCCTGTCTCAAAAAAAAAAAAAAAATCCCACACTCCTCATAGCACCTTGTGGTGGTATCCCATACTCCTTCCCACAATCCCTTGTGCTCCTACTAAACAAACCCAAAATGGTCCCTTCGGCCAGAGACACTCCTCTTCTTCACATGTTCCTCTACATTCCCCTTTGACCCTTGATGTCATTACCCTGTCATGGAAAGACTCCCAATTAGAGAATAGTATAGAACCTTTCTGCTTCTTATTATCCTATTCCCCACCCCAGCCTCCCTCACCCCCGTCAATGTAAGATGCCCGCACCCTTGTTCCTGGGTCACTTGCTACTTGCCATTGTAAGAGTACCCTAGCTGGTTACCCTGCACCCCAATAAAGACTGTTACAGACATCTAGGCCTCACTCAGCACCTTTTCTTTTAATTCTCTATCAGATAGTGAGTGGATAGAGCACAACATATGAAGAATTTCCTTGTTTGTTTACACACACACACACACACAATAATAAATTGAATAGTTGTCAAGGACAGTTTCAAGGCAGCAGACTTGCATGGCTAGGGTGTAGCTTAGTAGTTGAATGCTTGCCTTGTGTACAAGAGGGCTAATTCTCAGTTCCATTCCCACTGCACAAGAGTAGACTTGAGACAGCTAGGGTCAACTGGTTTGTTCCATCATATAAATGTCCAAAGGTTTTATGGGTGTGTTTTGGGTGATATTTGTTCTTCAATGTTTTTGTTATCTTTAAAATTCTTACTTTTCATGAGCGTGTATAATACTTTCAGGAAATAGGTGTGGTTTGCTCAGAATTCATAGCTGTAATTAAAACAAACAAACTAATAAAACCTCTTAGGTCCTTTTCTCTGCAATTATAAGGAGCCCAACTCAAAACAGACCAAAGAAAAGCAAGGCTTTTTTATATTAAAATTCATGTTTCCCAGTTCTCAAGAAGTGGAATGTAGGTGGGTTTCAGAAACAACTAGACCCACACTTAAACACCACCAGGGTTCTCTGTCTTTTGCCCTTGCTTCTCCAGTTGACTTCATTCTGTCTTCGCCACTCTGCTGTGGTGGGTGCTCAGGGTTGTACATGAAAAGTATAACTACAGCAAGCCACAAGCTCATATTTCCTCCACTTCAAACAGCAGCAAGACTGAGCACTATCTTCAGTCTAATTACAAATTCTGAGGAAAGTACTAAGACTAGCCAGATTTGGTCAGAGGCTCCACTCTGTAAGAACAGGATGTCACTGTATTAACTCCTGTCATATTCGTGTTTGTATAGGTGTGATTGGATAGTTCCTAGGAAAGGGTCATATGTCCAACCAAATAGTTATTTGGCAATAAATAATAAGGTATTTATTATTTCATAAAACAAAGTCTTCTCTGAAGTTTGTTGAGCATGAGATGCATGTAATTAAACTCAGCCAATATTTATTGAGCACATGTGTGTTCCAGGCACTGCTTTGGGTGCTGAAGAGGTTTTAGTGAATGAAGCAGACAATAATCCCTTATCTTCAGAAAGTTTATGGTTTATAGTTTGTTATTTCAGCAACTCAGCAGGACTAACACATTCCCATTTTTTAAACAAAATCTGGTACCTTTGGCCAGGAATAGGACTGGAAATAGGGGGTAGGCATTTCCTAGACAGGGAACTACTATGACTTCTACAACCTACTGTACTTGGGCTTTGTTGTCAAATGCACCTCCACATTTTAAAATGATTGAGTTGACAAAAGCCACTTTAATTATAGTCTAGATAGAACCCAAGGTCATGTTTGGCAGATCAGAAGAGACAGCAGGTAGCTCACACAGAATCAAGGCGTCTGTAAACCAAGCCATCTTGGTTTGTACTTGTAAGGTGTTGCTGAGAACAGATGGGATGGGGCTGTGAGAGTAGTTTGATGTGTAGAAAACATACAAATGTTGAAATTTAGAGGTTCATGCTATCAATCTCTGTAATGGAAAAGCCAGAAAGTTCTTAGTATTGTGGCAGAAGTTGAGGAAAATTTTCCTCTTTTGATTTTAATCAGAAAAGTCCTTTTGAATCCCTAGTTCCCAACTTAGTTTGGAGAGATTTCATTCAGTGGCAGAATTTAGGAACTTTTGAAAAGGCAAAGTATACATTTAAACAGAATTTAGATAAACATCATTTAAATTTTTTTGTTTGTTTGTTTTGAGATGGGGTCTCTCTGTGTAACACAGGCTGTTCTTGAACTCTCTACATTGTCCAGGATGGCCTCAAACTCTCAACCATTGTCCTGCCTCAGCCTCTCAATTCTAGGTTTACAATCATGCACCATGAAACCTAGCACAGATAAATTTTAATAATGTAGCAAGAAGGGTTTGGAGATTTATTTCAGTGATTTCAGCACCTGCCTTAAAGCTCAAGGTTTCAAATTTGATCCCTGGTTACAAAAAAAAAAAAAAGTAATCATAAGTGATTCTTCCATTAAGTACAAGCTGAAAATATACTATCCTATAGAAAAAGGACAATATTAATTTTTCATGTCAACACACGAGGAATTTATCAATAAAACAAAAGGCAAAACAAGGCTTTGTATTTGCAGTATTTATTTTTACACTGAGTTTTAAGTATTTGAGTGTTTTATTATTCTCTGAGCCCTTTTCCCCTGGAATATTTTTAATAAACTTGGTATCGTTTTCTTTCACTTTTATATCATTTATAATCTGATTCATTGTCATTAGTGAGTGGGAATGTAGAGAAAAAGATTTGAAACCCGATGTTTTCCTCCTTCCAGAAGGAAAGATGAGTTCCCAGGTTTTTGATCTTCGATTATCAGCAGTACTCCTCTTGTCATCTTTGCAATCATGATGCTGTCTTACCATGTACATTTTCCCCTTTACATCTGAGAACTCAATTGCACCCTACAATTTTCCACTGCCCAAGTTGCACACAATGAGTGGGTGTAGCAAAAATTCAATATCCACTGGTATGTGTCATTGTTCCTGAGTCAACTTTGCTTTTCAAAAACACAATATGTTATTAAACAAAATCTCTCCTCTGCTCTGCACAACAGAATATCGGTTGGGTTTTTGAATATATGTTTAAGAAAAGAGTGTGCATGCTTAGTCCACTCAAAGACTAATCACCTGCCAAGGCTTATTGGGAGTTGCTGGGTAGATTCCCCCCACCCCATACCAATTCTTGAATCACATAATGGAAACATTTTGCTATAAAAATGCTAACTTCTCTTCTGTTGTACTTCTGCTGTTATTCAAAAACAGCCAAATGGATGTTATTGAAATCCGGTCCCAAAAAAGGTTGAAATTGCTCCCCAGCTGGGCCTGAGACCCTGTGTGCCAAATTTCAGCCTAAAGAGAATTCTTATATTTGAGTCACTGTGAGCAGCTGAAAGTATGAGGTTTGGGGTGGAAATGCTAACAGACTCTTAACTATCATTTTGCAAACCATGTGATTATAACACAATGCAAACCTCCTCTGGAGCAACTCTCTGGCGAATACAACAGAAACAAGACGTCTGGGCCCCAAAGTTCTGCCTTTGCAAGCTTTTGCTGGGTTAGCAGCAGGCAGGGGAGGACTGGCGATGTCACTGTCACCATGGCTGTTCTTGCTGAGATTAAAAGAAAGGCCCCCTTGGCAAGCTCCCAGTAAAAACAGGAGCATGTGCCGCTCATTCCTTTACAAGGCTCCTTGGAATAGGGGTTTATGGTCACCCTTCCTCGTTTTGGAAGTGTTACCACCAACACAGTGCTTGATTCCAACCAGACACGAATTGTTTGCCACCTTTAGTCCCATTGGCTTAGTCACGCTTGTACCCATCCAAGTTGGCAAAAATACCTGCACTGCTTGGCCACTTGCTTCTGTCATCTGGCATTTAAATGTGGGTTGAATCTCTTCTCAGTAACATTCAGGGCCACAAAGATGCTTTGGTTCCAGGCTTCAAACATGTTTTCCAGACAGCGAATACCCTACGATAGGTAGAGTCTCCCCAGACCTGGCCATTCATGGGCGGTAAACATTTTAGAGCCTTCAGTAATATGAACAACCCACTGTAGCGTGTGTGCAGAGCTTTGCCACCACTGCTAATGGAGTGCCATCTGAAGTTCTGCAGGAAGCCCCTGGACAACCCCTCACCATTTCTCCTAGGCCTTCGCTGGGACCTGGGACCGTGAGATCCAACACCTAGGTGAGCTGTGGCTAATCTGTTTCTTCCACTTGGACAAGAGCATTAACTAAACTGCTAAGTCTCAGCATCCTCATCTGTACAATGGGGACAGCCTGTGTTTTACCACTTGTAAAGACCATAGACTATGAAGGAGTTTTCTAAATTGTAATCCACTGTACTTGTTTTGAAACATTTATATATATTTAGAATTTCACCATAACTTCAAAATTCTAATCTGAGTTAAAGACACTTGAGTTGAGGTCGACAATAGTAGATTTTAAAAAATCTCCTCCCATGAGAAAATGGTGGCCAGATCCCAGAATCAGTAAATATTTCCCAGATGTGTGATATATGCTCTGTGAATGATGTGCAGGAAGTGAAGATGTGATCTCTGACTAGGAATAGGGTCTGGTAAAAACACAGGGTCATTGAAAATGAAATGAGAGATGCTATAGCACACGTAGTAGGAGCTCAGAAGTGAGGAGTTGCACAAAACAAAGCAAGTGCCAGGGATGTAACACAGTGCCTGCCTCACAAGTGCAAGGTCCTGGGTTTGATTACTAGGACCCAAAACAACAGCAACAAACAAAAGTGGAGAGTTGTAGTGAGGAAAAAATGGGTTGCTTCATGGGTGATTCATATGGTAAATTCTACAACAGAGTTTTTTCTTTAGGGACATCTTAGTCTTTTGGGACTGCTATATGAAACTGTCTTAGACTACATAATTTATAAACATCAGAAATGTATTTCTTACAGTTTTAGAGGCTAAGAAGTCCAAGATCGAGATGCCAGCAGGTTCAGTGTGTGGAGAAGGCTTGTATTTGCCTCATAATTTGTGCCTTCTGGATGTGTCATCATATGGTGGAAGGTGCAAACATGGTCCTCTGGCTTCTTTTGTAAGAGCATTAGTCCAATCTATGAGGACAAAGCCCCCAGGGTCTGATCATCTCCTGAAATCTCCTCCTCTTACCTTGATCTTTGTGGGTTAGGTTTCAACACAAGAGTTTTAGAGAGACACATTCAGAGCATAGGAGGGGATTTAACCTCCACTTACCATCTGGTGTCGAAGGGATAGCTAACCATAAGGCTGTCTGTAACTTCCGGCTTCAAACTCAAGCGTGTTTGCTGAGCTAGGGCATCACATTGCTCTGTATTGGACAATACACAATCCAAATCAGGCTAATGACAATTCTACCCTTAGAGATTATAAATGTAGAATAGGAGGGAGAAGCTTTCTTGTGGGTTATATATAACAGGCTGCTGTACCTAGTGGCTTCTCTGAGGCCTGTGCCAGCCCCTTCAATACAGAGGAAGGATCTCTGTAAATCCAACACGGGCTGAGGTGACCCGACATGAGAAGAGAAATCTAATAGCACTGTTTGGGTCTGTGGTATCCCTAGGGCAAAGCCTTCTGCTTCTCATGAAAAAAAATTTCCCTTTTGCACTCACAGAAGATTGGTTTGGATTTCCTTTTATTTGAACCAAAGATCTAAGGAGGGAATGGGCTTTGAGTTCTATCTTTTTAAAGTGGGTAGGATTTTGATATGTATGCTCAGTGAAGAAGGCAGGTATTCTGGGCAAGTAGAGCTACTTTAATGAAGGTCCAGAAAGGAAAATGAACCTCACACATTGGGGGAACCTTGGAGGAAATCAGCCACAATACAGCAATTTGGAAAGGAACAAGTTGGGAATACATAAATTAGGTGTGGCCAGATATGGTGGCACATGCTTGTAATCTGAGTCCAGTCCGGGCAATTTGTATGTTATTCAGTATGATTACCAAGGGTTCAACTTCCCATTACCACAAAAAGCCCCAGACCAAACCAAAACAAAAAAACCATGTTAGATTTTTAAAAGAGGGACCAGTTTGAATGTTTTTCCAATCTAGATTAAAGCTGAGGTTTGATTAGGAAGAAACAAAATTTTGTCTAATCATAATTTATTTTAAAAATTTATTTTAAAATTCTGCTGTATTGGACTACCCAGGCTGCCATGACAGAATCCTACAGATTAACTGGAAAATTAAAACAAATCTATTTTCTCACATTTCTGGAGGCTAGAAGTCCAAGGTCAGGTGCTGGCAGATTTGGCTTCTGGTGAGGACTCTTCCTGGCTTGTTGTGGTGACCTTTGCAATGGGTTCAATGAGTTATCAGATGGCCTGTTATATATACACATTTGGGGAGTACTTGGTATCTCATCCTCTACTTATATGGACACCAGTTCTATCACAGGAAAGCCCAGCTTTTATATTAAGTTCTTATTTATCCTTTATTATCTCCATAAAGGTCTAGCTCCAATTAACAATCACACTGGGGGCTGAGGCTTAACACATAATACAAACAAGGTAGCACAATTCAGTCTGTAATGTCTATCAAAGAAAGAGCAGAGGAAAATGAAAGTCATGGGGACATTATACACAACTAGTATGTGTATGTGTGTGTGTGTGCATACATGCATGTATATGCACACCAGGGAGGGCAAAATCACCACAACTACTTAAGAAGAAAAGTCCAGCAAAGTCTGTCATGTTATTTTTTAGTTTGCAACATGTTCTTAATAAATTGCCCAGACTGGCCTTGAATATGTAATCCTCCAGCCTCAGACTTCCCAGTGTCTGGGGTGACAGACATGTGCCACCACAATGGGTTACAGTATTATTTTTAAGAGTAAAAACAAACAAACGAAAAACCCAAAAACACAACTTGAGAGTAACCTAAATATCAGTCAAAATGAAAAATAAAAGGTTCTGGGGATTTAGCTCAAATGGTACCACATCAACCTTGGATACACAAAGGCCCAAGTTCAATCCCTGGTACAGGAAAAAAAAATCACATTTCTAAAATCAACCTTAGTGATGAAAGTGAAAAAAAAAACTAGATATATGTGTGTAAATATGAGTAAATTTCAAAGAGTAATGTCAAGCAATAACAAAATCAGGGTAAGAAGGAGAAATAAAGCATAATAAATCAGAGAAGGGCTGAAGCTGGTTCACAAATATTGAGCACATCTCTTCCCAACTCTTATTCATTGACTTCACATGGTAGTTTGAAAGTGACTATGGTCAAATTTTTTCACCATGAAAATTGGCATATACTTTACCTCGTCTCCCCTACCCCAACAGTAGGTATGAAATATTTACCATGACTTCACTGGATAGTATGTTTATGAATATTGTTGTGACTCATGTGTACATGTGACCCCAAAGCCTCATGCCATCTTTTTTTTTCTTTTTTATTTTTTGAGACAGGGTCTCGCTTTGTAGTTCAGGCTGGCCCTCAGCTCACTTTGTAGCCCAGGCAAACCTGGAACTCAGCAATCCTCCTGTCTCTGCCTCCCGAGTGCTGGGATTACAGGCATGAGCCACCATGCCCAGCACTGTGGTATGTGGTATTGATTGTGGTGGGCGTGAGTCACCACACTGAGCATTATATGTGGTTATTGGGGATCGAACTCAGGACCTTGCGCTTGCGAGGCAGGCACCGGCACCATTGAACTAAATCTCCGGCCATCATGCCGTGTTTTTCAAATGGAGCTAAATCTGGCATGTATGATACTAGGATTAAGGGCATGAGATTACTAAACCACTACACATGAGTGATTGCTTTGGCACTACGCTAACACTGGTAGTCTGAATAAGATAAAAGGAACAGAAAGACACTGTGGAGTTCCCTTGTTGTCTTTGCTACCTTTTCTACTCCATGTTGTTTCTCCTCTGCAATGTCAGTTTGCAAGCCTGCCTTGGACCCATCTACTTATGGACTGAAATCTCTACAACATATAAGCCAAATGAACCTTTCTTCCTTTAAGTGTCAGGTATTTTGTCTCACCAATGAGAGAAAAGTAACTAACATAAATATTAAAATATTTAAAACACCCCATCATATCTGTGTAAAGACAAGCATTTAGTAATAATCCACACCAGATAGAGTTTACTTCTTCAAAGGAAGGAGAGGAATATGATTAGGGAGAGATGCACAAGAGCTGCAAGTGAATTTGCTATGTTTTATTGCATAGACAGGAGCACACATGTGTTAGTTATTGCATACTCCACGCCTCTTGTTCTCTGAAATATCTAATGAGTCAATGTCATACGAGAGCAAATTCTCCATCCGGCACATGGGTAAGGAAGGACAGGTGCTAGACACTGTCTCTCTCCTTTGTGCCACCTGCTATCTCTGCAACATGTGTAGATCTGTGCACCCAGATTTGCCCACTGGGAGTTCTGCATGAATGTGCTGTATCTCTGGGCCACATGCAGTGCCACATTTAATTTTGATAATCCTCACAGACAGAGGGAGTAATGCCAACACAATGAAGAATTAAGAGAATCCTTATCAGATGGGAAGCATGCTCATTTCAGGAGGATTCAACTCCTTTTCACCATTCTAGACTGCCCAGCATGCAGGTGATATTTTTGGTTGTAGGCACCAAACAGAGAATGTATAGTGCAGATGTATATTTCTCGTGAGCTTGGGTCAGAAAAAGAATTTAGATTCTCCTGAAAAGGGGTGAGTACAGGGTGCTTAGGACAGATGCACAGTTACCATTGGTCAGGAAAAGGAAATGTGAAGGAGGGAGTAGCTTGGCTCCTAAGGAAAGATCTAGCCCTTCTGCTGGGGATTTTGCCATGTTTTCATTCTAAGGTGAAGTGGTATAAATTACCCTGTGTCATTTACATAATCTTTCCTCTTAGGTAATTTAATATGGCATTTATGGACTGGTCTGGATTATGTACCTCTCCCTGACCTCCTTCACCCTTTCCTACTGGGAGATACTTCCAATATGCTAGGAATACCAGGCCTTTTCTGCACATACTGTTCTCTTAGCCTGGAATACCCCACAAATGTACAGTCCTCTCTTATTTTAAGTTCTTCCTGTAAGCAAACTTTCCTTCCAGCCCTCCATAGGAACAGAATTTTTCTGTTCCAGGACATGCCTTCATCCACCTCTTCGCACACAGCATGTCCAGTGTTGAGCTCTTTCCAGAAAAGAATGTTGTTATTGGATTTTATGTCTGTCCTAGGGCTCAGCACAACTTAGCAGAGATGCTGAATAGACACTTAGTAACAAAGAAAGGAAAGAGAAAGGAAGAGTGAAAAAAATTTCTAAAACCTAACTCTTCACTTCTCTTCACATCTCCTTTACTCATCTTTCAAACTGTCACAAAGAAGCAAGGCAAGAAAGGGGGCAGGGATGCCAACGATAAGAAAACAGACACTAGTAAACACACAGAAAGCACAGTTGTATACTTTTGTGAAACTTCCTTTTATCCAGTGCAGTTTGTCAGAGATAAGCCATCCGATATAAAAAACTTGAGATGCACAGAAGACAAGGGTCAAGGATGATAACAAAGTTCCTAGTATCCCACTTTACCCTCAGCTGTGAACCTCTTCTGGTCCTTCTGTGTGTGCCCCTGACCTAGTCTGCTGTCTCCTGAATTATTATCAACAGCAAGCTATTTCATGTGTGTTAAACCCCAAATTCTGTTCTGAATACAACCATAGTAGGTTCCACTAATTAATTAAATTGTACTTCATAGACTTGGAGTCAGGTCTCTTGAATACAAGATGCAAATTTATGCAACATATGCAAATCACTCATGTTCTCAAATTCCATGAACAAAATCTGGTAGCCTTGAGATAAAAAAGCCCCTGCCAAGCATCATCTCTCCTAATTATTGCTTAATTCCCCCCCCCCCTTGAACATTGAACTAACACTTTCAGGCTTGGCAGAAACTGGAAGAAACACAATGAAAGCTGGTTAATAAACAGGAAGTTACTTAAGGGCAAAGACCTTGTAAGCTATTTATTTTATGTTCTCCAGAAGCTCCTAATATACTATAAGCACAGTCTGGCACAGTGTATATACCAGTCTTGACTATTAAATTACGGATAGTTTGGATGAACCAAAGTTAATAACCCTGTAAGCTTTGCAAAATACTATGGCATTTAAGACTAGAACCAAGAAAATAATGACCTGCTTTGTGTCTATTTCATTTATTTTACAATTAATTCAATTTAGATAAAATTTTAAAACTCCGTTCTCACACTAGCCACATTTCAAATGTCTCAGAGCTACATGTGACTTTCTTGTCAGGCAGAAAGATACAGAATATTCCCATTCTTATGGAAAATCTATCAGATAGCACTGGTCTAGACACTTGCTATTCAAGGTCTGATCTCAGGACCAGGAGTAAGCACCACTTGGAGCTTGCTGGAAATGCAGAATCTCAGACTCTGTTCCAAATCCACTGAATCAGCATCTACATCTTAACAAAATGCTCACTTGATTTACCTGCATATCAATGTGAAAGACTTTGGTTTAGATCTACAAATCTAGATCTAGTGGTTCTCAAATTTAAGCATTCATAAAAAACCATCTCCAGTACTTGTGAAACACAGATTGTTGAACTCCAGTTATAAGAGTTTCTCATTTAGTAGGTGTATTAGTCTCCTAAGACTATTTTTAAAAATTAAACACAGATTCTTTGTGGGCCTGTAGGGGGAAGTGGTACAGAGACTGAAATGTAGGCGCCCCTCTTTCCTATGACCAGAGCAAGACCACAAGGCTGCAGAATCTCCATTTCCTTGTAAGCCAGACTGGACATGACTGTTGCATGAGGAGAGCCTCCAGAGATACCACCTACTTGTCTGTGAACACTAAATAAGTGTGGCAGCAGTGCTGGACCATAGACAGATGTTTTCAGAGCATTCCTCTGCCTATGCCTAGTCTACAACATCAAAAAACACTTCCTAGAGGGGAAAGGAGATTTAGCTCAGTGGTTCCAGCTCCTGCCTAGCAAGCACAAGGTCCATAGTTCGATCCCTGGTAACCACACAGAACAGTACTGGGCATGGTGACTCACACCCACCAGCAATCAGTACCCCATGCCACAATGCCAGGGGTGGTGGCTCACACCTGTAATCCTAGCACTTGGGAGGCAGAGGCAAGGACAACTGCTGAGTTTGAGGTTTGCCTGGGCTACATAATGAGCCACAGCCAGCCTGAACTACAAAGCGAGATCTTATTTCAAAAACAAACAAAACACTCACTAGAGAAGTGAGGGAATCCTATGGACCACAGCCACCAGTGAGTTTGGTGAGTTATTGCCAACTGCAAGATCCCGATCTCTTTCAGAGTTCAAGCCTACAGAATTTCTTTGAGCTCAAATCAGGCATTATACTCAGAATCCATACAAGGGATGGTGGTTGTATCCCTGTGACTAATCAACTTCAATCTGTGTGGTACTCCCCATATCATTTACAGGAGACAACAGGAGACCATGAAGGGCTTGTTTGATTGAGATTTTAGCTTTGTTTTGTTTTATTGCTATTGCTATTCTTTTTCTTTCTTTTTTCTGACCTAACTTTCTGTTTTCATTTTTTCACTCTCTTGTTGTTGAATCTGTTCAATTTCAGGTTTTTTCTCCTCCTAACTGCTCTAATTTTTACAGAAGAGAGAACATAGTCTCCTGTTGCCTACTGATGCTAAGTACCCTTATCTTCTCCTGTTCTTTCATCCTCCCCTGTCTTCCAGTCAGAATCAGTACCTAAAAGTTAAAGGGTTTCAGTCTCCCCAAATTTTTCTTCTTTCTGTATTATTATAGGAGGATAAACAAAATGTCTAGTGGTCCTGTGCTTGGTAATCAGTTCTGTCTTATATTTTTCCCTTTGTCTCCATTGTTCTTTAGCATTTATAATGTCCCCAAGGTCTATGTGATCTTTATAGATCCTCTAATCCTATTTCTAATCCCTCCTTCTGCTTCTATCTCTATACCTCCCCAATTCCCCAGTGACCTTTTGTTTCCAGAAGGTAGTGCTCTGCTATACTTAAGGACCTATATGTTGTAAACACATTTCTGATTAGCTCTAAATTTTGGCATATGGTCGCAGGTGTAACTCACATGGTTAAAGATATCAGGATAGTAGTTTAAAAGCTTATCATTTCCTATAGTGCATTGAATTCTGTTGATGATACAGATTGTAATATATCGAGAGATAATGTGATTGTTCTGTTCAAATACCTCCCATGGTGCCACAGCTGAGATTACTAAAGGACCATTACAGATCCAAGGAGAACAACCCAAGAAGTAGCTATCTCCTAAGAGTTAAAAATATTAAGAAGGAAGATATTTCCAATGGACATTGCCCAGAGAGTAGATAAGAAATTAAAACAATAACATCAGACATGACAAATGAATAGAAATGAGCAAAAATTCAAAAACCCAGATTCAAAGATCATCACCACAGGAGATTCCAGGGAAAAGGAAAATAGAGCAAACTGAAGCTCATTCACCAGGACTCTCTTAGATCATAACAAAAGAAGATCTAGTAAAGTGAAAACCAGAAATAATCTCTGAGATAAAAATATATACTTTCCACAGTGAAAGATTTGATTAATAATGCTATAGAAGAATTTAGGAACATATAGAATTTCAAATAACAAAAGCAATGGAATCTGTTAAACAGCTTCAAACAGAGTTCCAGGTGATTGAAAACTTCAATGAAAGGGTGAAATGGAGAATAAATGAATGTGAGGACCAAATTTCAGACTTAGAGGGTAGAATTGTAGCCAATGAACAGGAGAGGAATAATTTATGGAAAATGGCAAGGGACTATGAGAAATCAATCCAACAGCTCCTAGACAATTCAAAGAAGAATAACATAAGAATGATTGGAGTCACAGAAAGCAGGAGACAGTCCAAAAGATATATATAAAAAAACTGTTCACAGGTATAATGGCAGAAAACTTCACAGGAAAAGAATTGAACATACAGATATGTGAGGCAAAAGGACTACAATGAATATGATATAAAAAATCTACACCTAGGCATATAATTATCAAGGTTCCAGATATCCAACAAAAGAACAAAATATTGAAAAAGTTAGAGTAATGCAAACAAAACAAAGCAAACAAACAAAAAAAAAACACATACAAAAGGAAGCCCATCAGGATACTGCAGACTTTTCAACATGAACACCCAAGACAAGAAGAGCCTGGAGTGAAGTGTTTCAAGCTTTGGAGGAAAACAACCTCCAATCTAGATTAATGGATCCTGCAAAACTATCTTGCAAAATCAATGGAAAAATAAGATACTTCCATGACAAAGAACCCATGAAAAACTTCACAAATACAAAACCTGCATTCCAAAATATTCTAAACAATATATTGGACAAAAGCAAAGGTCACAAACCCATGAGACCCAGCAGAGTGAATCCACTGGACAAGGTAGGAAACTGAATGGGAAGGGGCAAAAGCAAAGAATAAAAGAGCCAAGAAGAGGAAAACATCATGACAGGTAGTTCTTATAGTCATAACAGTTATAACAGTTAATGTCAATGGCCTCAATGCACCAGTTAAAGACACAGACTGGCAGATTAATTAAGAAACAAGATCTACAATATGCTACATATAAGAAATATACCTAATTCAGAAAGAAAGTCATAGATCAAAAGTAAAAGGATGGAAAACAATTCTCCATGCAGCAGGAAACTGCAAAAAAACAGGAGTGACTATCCTGTTCACAGACAAAATAGATTTCACACCAAAATGAATTTAGAGAGACAAAGAAGGACATGACATCCTTGTATAGGGAACAATCCAGTTCTACCAAATTCCAATGAACCCAACTATATAAAACAAATATTAATGGATATGAAAAGCCAGATAAGCACTAATACAATAGTATCAAGAGACTTCAATACCATGCTGTCACAACTAGACAGATTGACTGACCAAATATCAATAATGAAATATTTGAATTGACCCAAACCTTTGAACAAATGGACTTAATAGAGGCTACAGAGTATTTCACCCCACTCTCTGAACAACCAATAGGTCACAGAAGAGATTAAACAATAAATTAAAGTTTTTACAATTACATAATAGTCCCAGGACAACATACACAAATTTATGGGACAAAATGAAAGGAGTTCTATGAGGGAAATTCATACTTGTGAACACGTACACCAGGAAAACAGAGCAAGCTCAAATAAACAATCTAATGCTGAATCTCAAGCTACCAGAAAAAAGGGAGCTAGGTGTAAGACTAACCCAAAGCTCATACTAGGGAGGAAATTATAAGGATCAGAGCAGAAATTAATGAAATAGAAACTAAGAGAATGATACCAAAAAAATCAACAAATCAAAGAGTTGGCTTTTTGAAAGGATAAATAGAATTTTCAAACCCTTAGTCAACCTTGTCAAACAAAGGGGAAAAGGCTCAAATCCATGTTATTAGGAATGAGAAGGGGGAAATCACCATAGATGCAGTGAAAGGCCTAAGGATAATGAGCACCTACTTTGAAAATTTGTATTCCAACAAGGTAGAAAACATAGAAGAAATGGATAGATTCCTACACATATAAACTTCCAAAGTTGAACAAAGAAGATATAAAAATGTTAAACACCCCAATATCAATCTGTGAAATTGAAAATGTAGTAAAAAACCTACCAACAAAGAAAAGTACTGGTCTTCAGGAACAAGGCAAGGATGCCCACTGTCACCACTCTTGTTCAATATAGTACTGGAAACATTAGCCATAGCAATCAGGCAGGACAAAGATATAAAAGGAATAAAGATAGGAAAGGAAGAAGTTAAACTGGCATTATTTGCTGATGATATGATACTCTATCTTGAAGATCCTAAAAACTCAACCAAGAGACTGCTAGACT
>PVIC010040107.1:0-16811 GCA_004025085.1 Thryonomys swinderianus | reverse complement strand
TTTTTCTCTTGATTTTTCTTATTCTTATAGGAGGGTGAATAAAGTTTCCAGTTGCCCTGTTGCAATTAGTTTTCTCTTTTTTTTTTTTTTGAGACAGGGTCTCACTTTGTAGTTCAGGCTGACCCTGAGCTCACTATGTAGCCCAAGCAAGCCTCAAACTCAGCAATCCTCCTGTCTCTGCCTCCCGAGTGCTGGGATTACAGGCATGAGCCACCATGCCTGGCACTGGGGTATGTGGTATTGATTGCTGATGGGCATGAGTCACCATGCCCAGCATTGTTAAACATATTCAAACAGATTTCCAGGAGATTAAATACTCCCTTGAGGGCTGGAGATTTAGCTCAGTGGTTTCAGCGCCTGCCTAGCAACCACAGGGTCCTGAGTTCAATCCCCAATAACCACATACTACAATACCAGGCATGGTAACTAATGCCTACCAGTGATCAGTACCACACACCACAGTGCCAGGCATGGTGGCTCATGCCTGTAATCCCAGCACTTGGGAGGCAGAGGCAGGAGGGAGGACTGCTGAGTTTGAGGCTTGTCTGAGCTACATAGGGAGCTCAGGGCCAGCCTGAACTACAAAGCAAAAAGCTTGTCTCCAAAAACAAAACAAAACAAAACTCCATTGAAAGTTTATGCAGCAGACTGAGCCAATGCGGGGACAGAGTATCAGACATAGAAGACAGGATTGTAGTTAGCAACCAGGAAAGGAAAGATTTCTTTTTTTTTTTTTTTGGAGACAGGGTCTCGCTTTGTAGTTCAGGCTGGCCCTGAGCTCACTATGTAGCCCAGGCAAGCCGCCGCGAACTCAGCAATCCTCCTGTCTCTGCCTCCCGAGTGCTGGGATTACAGGCGTGAGCCACCACGTCCGGCATTGTGGTATGCGATGTTGATTGTTGGTGGGCGTGTCTCCATGCCCAGCATTATATGTGGTTACCGGGGATTGAACTCAGGTCCTTGAGCTTGTGAGGCAGGCGCTGGAACCACTGAGCTAACCCTCCAGCCCAGGAAAGATTTCTTAAAAATAATAAAGGAATATGGGATAATCCAACAGCTCTCAGATGATTCAAAGAATAACATAAGACTGCTTGGAGTCAATGAAGAAACAGGAGATAGTGCAAATTATATTTAAAAACTATTCACAGAAATAATTGCAGAAAACTTGCCAAGCAGGGGAAAAGAATGTGATATATAGATAACTGAGGTATATAGGACTCCAACTAGCCATGATTAAAAAAAAAATCCACACATAAGAACATAATAGTCAAGATTCTAGAAACCCAACAGAAGAACAAAATATTAGAAAAAGAAACATAGAATATAGAAAAACAAATCACTAACAAAGGAAAGCCAATTAGAATTATAGCAGACTTTTCAATAGAAACCCTCAAGTCAAGAAGAGGCTGAAGTATTTCAAGCCCTAGAAGAAAATAGCTTCCAATCTAGATTGATATGTCCTGCAAAACTATCTTTCAAAATGATGGGGAAATACCATACTTCTATGACAAAGAACATCTGAGAAACTTCATCAACACTAGACCAGCACTCCAAAAAATTCTAAACAATACACTAACAAAAGATAATGAGTCATAACTCCATGAAGCACAACAGAGTGAAGTTATTAGGCAAAGCGAGATATTAAATAAGAAAGGAAAGTAAAAAAAAAAAAGAGCAACAAGAACATAGTATAACAAGGACAAGTCAGTACGTATCAATTATAATTATGAATGTTAACTGCCTCAATTCACCAATCAAAAGAAATAGGCTGAATGGATTTAGAAGCAAGACCCAACAATATGCTGTACTCAAGAAATGCACTGAGTTAAAAAAAGAAATTAATAGATTGAAAGTAAAAAGATGGAAGACAATTTGCCATGTGATAGGAAACTGCAAAAAGTCAGGAGTAGCTAGTTTATTTTCAGACAAAGTAGATTTCAAACCAAAACTAATTAAGAGCAACAAAGAAGGTCACTACATCCTTGTATAGGGAACAATCCGAGAGGAGGCAATGACAATCATAAATATGTATGCACCAAATGCTAGTGCAAAATTAATAGACATGAAAAAAATAAGCAGTAATATAGTGCCATATGGGACTTCAAAACCCCACTGTCATAAACAGATCAACTAGACGAAAATGAAATACTAGAATTGAACCCAACTTTTGAACAAGTACATTTAATAGATGTCTACAGATTGTTGCACTCTACAAAATCAGAATGCACATTCTTCTCGGCTGCACACAGGTAATTCTCCAAAATAGACTACATACTAGCTTATAGAACATGTTTAAGTAGATGCAAAGTTGAAGTTAGCTCCTGTATATTGTCAGACCACAGTGCAATAAAATTGGAGAAGAAGCCACAAGAACCTCACAAACATATAGAAATTAAATAACACTTTGAACAATCAATGAGTTACAGAGGAAATTAAAGAAGATATTAGTTTCTATAATTAAATGATAATGTCAGTACAATATACAGGATTTGATGGGACATAATGAAAGTAGTTCTATCAGAGAAATTCATAGCAGTGAATGCCCATACTAGGAAAACAGAGCAAGCTCAAATAACCTAGTACTACACCTTAAGCTTCTAGAAAAAGAAGAGGAAGACAAACTCAAAGCTTGTACAAGGGAGGAAACCATAAGGTTCAGAGGAAAAATCAATGCAATACAGACTAAGAGCAACAAAAAAAAAATCAGTGAATCTCAGAGCTGGTTTTTGTTTTTGTTTTTTTTTGCTTTTTGAGACAGGGTCTCACTTTGTAGTTCAGGCTGGCCCTGAGCTCACTATGTAGCCCAGGCAAGCCTGGAACTCAGCAATCCTCCTGCATCTGCCTCCCGAGTGCTGGGATGACAGGTGTGAGCCACCACACCCTGCTCAGAGTTGGTTCTTTGAAAGATGAATAACATTGGCAAATCATTAGCCTACCTTATCAAATAAAAGAAAAGAAAAGGCTTTAATCTATGCAGTTGGGAATGAAAAGGGGGAAATCAGTGATCCAGCAGAAGGATCAGAGCCTAATCATACCTACTTTGGAAATTTGTATTCCAATAATATGGACAACAGAGAAGAAATGGACAGATTCCTAGACACACATAAATCACCTAACTTGAACAAAGAAGATATAAATTTCCAAACACCCCAATATTAATCAGTGGAATTGAAAATATAATTAAAAACTTACCAACAAAGAAAAGTTCTGACCCTGACAGCTTCACTTCTGAATTCCAGAAGAAATTTAGGGAAGAGCTAATGCCACTACTTCTCAAACTTCATAATAAAATTGAAAGGGAAGCAGTATTCCCAAATTCATTTTTGGAAGTAAATATTAACTTGATTCTCATAGCAGAGAAAGACCCAATTCAAAGGAAGAACTATAGGCCAATCTCCCTAATGAACATAGATGCAAAAATTCTCAATAAGACACTGGCAAGCAGAGCTATCACTACTGTTCAGTATAGTTCTGAAAGCATTAGCCATAGCGATTAGACAAGTGAAAAATAAAAAATATAAAGATGGGAAAAGAAGTTAAATTGACATTATTTGCTGATGACATGATACTCTATATAGAAGACCCCTTCTTAAAGAAGAAAGCCTCTTTAATAAATAGTGCTGGAAAAACTGGGTTTCACCTCATCAAAGATTAAAGCTAGATCTGTCTCTTTCACCATGCCCTAAACTGAAATTGAAGTGGATTAGAGACCTAAGAATTAAAACAGAAACACTAAACTTTCTGGAAGATAGGTTAGGTGGTACACTTGAAGACATTGGTTTGGGATAGAATTCTTGAACAAAACCTCAGTAGCACAGAAACTATCACAAATAATCAACTATTGGTATCTCATTAAAGAGCTTCTCCACAGCAAGAGAAATACCAAGAGAACAAAAAGACAATGTAAAATGTGGGAAATTTTTATCATCTGTTCTTCAGACAAAGGACTACTATCTAGAATATATAACAAACTTAAAAAAATCATACAATCCTATACTTGAAGACCCAACTCAAAAATGGACATATGAAATGAGCATTTTTCAGATGAAGAAGTAAAAGCAACAAACATATGAAAAAGTATTCAGTATTGCTGGTCATTCCAGAGATGCAGATGAAAACAGCACTGAGATTCCATCTCACTCCAGAAAAAATGGCTGCTGTCAACCAATAAACAAATCAACTAGTAACCAAAGCTGGTAGGGCTTTGGGGAGAAAGGAACCCTTTTTCATTGTTGGTGGGAATGTAGACTGGTGCAACCACTGCGGAAATCAGTGTGGAGATTCCTAAAGAAAATTAGTGTTAGAGACCCCATTTGACCCCATTTCCTTGCTGGGTGTATATATATTTTAAAGTTGATTTTATTAGTACATTTTATATATACACTGTGATCACATTCATCATTGAGGGTTTGTACCAGTACATGACACATCTTGAGTCTCATGTTTTCCTTGCTGAGTATATTTATGGAAGAACTGAAAGCATCATACCACAGTCACATATGTACACTCATGTTTATAGCAGCACAGTTTGTAATAGCTAAATCTTGGAAACAGCCCGAATGTTCAACAAATAGAGACTGGATAAAGGTGTTTGTTTTTAAAAATATAAAATGAAGTATTTTTCAACCATAAAGAATGATAAATTAGAGCCATTTATAGCTAAATGAAAGTACCTTTGAAGTCATACTTGTAAGTGAACTAAATAGCACACACCAAAATAAATACCATATCGTTTCTCTGGTGTGAGAAACTGAAAGTAAATGAGGTCCAAATATGTAATAGGTATTGTGAAATAGGATGAACATTTTAAAGGGGAAGGAGAACTGGAAGGGGCAGAGAAAAGCAGGGAAGGGAAAGAAAAAATTTGAAGGGTAAAAATGAAAAAATGGAAACAAAGCTTATGTATGTGTGGGGTGGAGGGGTGAAGGGAGTGCAGAGGAATGGGAAAACAATAAAAATATATACATGTATAAATTCTCAATGATGAATATTATCATAATATATGCTTAAAATGTACCAATGAGTTCAAAAAGAATTGTAAGGAGTAGATGTTAGTTGTTTATATCTCTCAGTCTATGGTAATTTGCCCAAGCTAACCAAGACATTATTGATGACAATATTTCTCTTTCTATATCTAGCTAAAATACTAACCTTTCTGAATAGAGACAATTTAATAAGAGGCAATAATGATACTAGTATTGTATATTTTTAACTAAAAGCAATAGAGCAATATTTGTTTCCATGTACCATACACCAGGTAAATAAGTGTGGTGATAATTCTCATTGTAAGCTTATGACTTGCAACTATTATTATCTACATTAGGGATTCTTTGGCCCAGGCATTCCATGATTACAAAAATGCTCTATTATGTCCTTTGTGTCAAATATACTTGTGTTTAGTTCTTAGCTCAAAAACTCAGTGGACTAGCTGTGTCATTTTGGGTTCATTATTTAGATTTCTAACCCCACAAATTCATGGATATTCCTTTTCCAACAATTCAGGACAGGTGGTGCTTCTCTCCTGTGTTTAATCCCACATATGCTTAGTTTCTGGCTTTCTCTTTTCTTTTGGTGGAGCATATCCTCCTAGTGCTTTCCAACAAAGCAAACATGAGCCAGGAGTCTGTGTTTATGAGACTTTGGATGTCAGAAAAGAGGGGCCTGGTGCCTCCTTTTTAACTCCTTCTGGTGTTCATCAGTGTTAGCATGTGTCTGGGTTTTTCTCTCTGTGGTGTCTTAGCTTTCTACCATCTGATATTATGTAGCTGTCCTTTCTCCATGGTCTTTTATGTCCTTGCAGACTTGTGCTTTTTAAAAAAGATCACTTTATTACAGTGTAATTTTATTAGGGTTTGAGAAGAAATACAGATACCTCAAATTATTTAATCTGCAATAGTTTATGAGAAGTGAGGAGTGTTGTTGTTTTAGCAGGAAGATTGAGAAGAACAACTAGAGTTCTCTTTTATTTAGAAGCCATAACTCTTTTACGTAGAAATTGGAATATAAAAAGAAATGGGTGGAGAGTTATTGCTTTCCATTTGGGACAAGCTGATATTGAGGTTCCTAAATGACATTCAGAGAGAGATCTTTGGACTCTCTGGATAGAAGGGCTTGAGGTTTAGGAGGTAATTCTGTGTATATAGAAACCATTATTAATGGAAGAAATGGTGAGGAGAATGTGTAAGGAGACCAAAATGTGGAGGACAAGGTGTCACTAAGAATCACCTAAATAGTTTTAGGAAACAAAGTTCCAATCATTTCATTTTTTAAAATGGATATTGTTTATATATTTAGGAGCAATTTTAGGTTCTGAGCAAAATTGGGCCAAAATCCAGAGTCCCCGGTTCCCCTGAGTCCACCCATGCACAGCCTCCCCTCACATCCCCCACCAGTGAACCTACACTGACACCTCATTATCACCCAAAGTCCAAAATTTATGTTGGAGTTCACCCTTGGCATCGTCCATTCTATGGTTTATGTCAAGGGGATAATGGCGTATATCCACCATTGGGGTATCTGACATATATAGTTCTAAAGTTCTCCATGTTCAGCTTCCCTTTTTAAAAGAAGTATGTGATTTACTTCAATCTCTGATATTACATTCTGAATCTACATGGCACCAGTCACCCTACATGACACCAGAACAACGAGATATGAGGGGAAAAAGCAAGCTAAACTTTTGGATTTCTCCAAAAACTCTGGATTATCTTTTAAAAGTCTTAAGTGGTTTATTGAATGTTGCCAAAAATGTCTTCCTCTTTAGACACTCTCAGACAACAGGCAGGCTAGAGCCAGCAGTCCTGCCACAGAAATGGCTCTGTTAGTTTGGGATTCAGTCAATCCTGATGGGAGCCAAAGGCTCCAGAATGTGAGGGAGACAGTGCCTCGAGTTACCAAGCAAAGTTACACGTCTACATTCAAATGCACTATGTAACATCCTCTGAAAGAAAACGAAGTTAGCCAGTGGCTTTGCCTGTGACTGCCAGAACAGAAATCTTTGCCCTTGGCACAGCCTCTGTCAAAGGAATTAAGACAACTCTCAGATGACAAAGAGAGTTGTTTGACAAAGAGAGTTTCTTTGACAAAGTCTACATTTTTCTCAACAAGGAGCTTTGAATGTACATAAGTATGTGGGAAGATATTCAGTTAAAAGATCCAGATTCAGGGTCATGAAAAAGATAAATTTGACATGACAAGACTAAGGGGAAGAGTTAACAACTAGCCACTAAGACAGTGAGAAGTCAGCACAGAGCCTTGTAGATCAATTGGTTGTGAGTGAAATCACCAAAAACATACCCTGCACTTCTGCTAGGAATGGTTTTCCTCTTTGGCAGCTCGTTAGAATAATAGAAGAAACTTCTAAAGACGATGTTCCCCAGGTGTCGTGGGTAGAGTTCTCACTTAATTGAACTGAGCAAGGCTCAGAACGTCAGTCCTAAAACTGGTCTCTTTTGATTCCACACACAGCCAGCGCTGAGACCTGCTGTAGGAAAGGAATACAGGGATTTACGCAGACACAAATTAAAGTAACCCAGCTAGTGAGAAGGTCACAGGAAAACTTTCTGTTAAATGATACAAAGTCTATTAACTTTATGTCACAGAGGAATCATTGCAGAGGTCAGGGCTCTCATTTCATCCTGAAAGGGGTTTAGAGACAGAAGTAAAATCTGTACAAGGTCTCTGGTCAAGTGATTCCAGAGAGACTAGACTTAGTTCTTTTTCTTGTTACATTGTATCTTATACCATAAAACATTAATATTCTGGGCTTTGGAGAGCTACCTCATATCAGCACTGTCTGCAGTGTGAGAGGGGTCTTGGCACACAGAGTTTTTTGGAATGTATATTGAGAGGTTGTTCCATGCAAAGTCAAAGAGAAAAGGAAGGATGGAGAGGACCAGGGTAGACCAGGCTTTGGACACCCTCCTCTGTTTCAGTTAGAGAAACTTCAGTTCTACCTGTTTTAAATTTTGATATTTGAAAAATATTTTATGAAGGAAAGTGTTCATACTATTAAACATATTGGTTTAGTGCATTTAATTCTCTATTGAGATAAAGGAGAAAACAAGGCTGAAGAGTTAAAAGATACATCTAAGCCCTGAGTAGGTGATGTACTAGTCACAAGTAGACTCTCATTCTATCTCCACAACTGGCCACTGACCATATTGTAACTCAAACTCCCTTAATGATTACAATGACCCTGTTTTCTTCCTATATTATTTAAAACATCCACCGTGCTCCAATGTTAAGCATGCTCTGTGTAGAGATGGTTCTTTTCAGTGACGGTAAGGAAATAAGTGTTATGAGAAAATCTGTTGCAAATGATGAGACTATTCTAAGCATTTAAAAGAACCACAGGTTTTATCCTGTATCAGTACAGTTGATAAGTATTAATTAGCAATTATCGATCTTCTGTGTAAGTTTACAGGTAAATACTTTTTGGTTACCACTAGTTTATTCTTTTAATATACTCTTTTTGCTCCCATTTTTTTTCTGAAATAATTTTAGCCTTACAGGAATTTGCAAAGATAGTAGAAAGTGGTCCCACATTCCTTTTGCCTAGTTTCTTCCAGTGGTTACATCTGCATAAGTATAGCACAGTGTCAAAAAGGGAAATTGACACTGCTAGAGTGCGGTAGTGGGGGTATAGGTAGCCTGTCTTTCTCTGTCTCATACTCTGTCATTATTTGGCTACTGTTTTATGGTGATATTTTGGGTGGTAATATATATATTACAGAGTATGTCATTTTAACCAATTTTTTTTTTCTTTTTGAGACAGGGTCTCACTTTGCAGTTCAGGCTGGCCCTGAGCTTACTACATAGTCCAGGCAAGCCTCAAGCTCACAGCAATCTTTCTGCTTCTGCCTCCCAAGTGTTGGGATTATAGGCATGAGCCACCATGCCTGGCAGTGTGGTATGTAGTTATCGGGGATTGAGCTCAGGACCTTGTGCTTGCTAGGCAGATGCTGGAACCACTGAGCTAAATCCCCAGCATCATTTTAACCATTTTTAATCTATCAAATCTGTGGCATTAAATATATTCACAATGCTGGGTAACCATTAACACTATTTCCTGAAAATTTCCAACATTCCAGACGAATCTCTGTATTTGTTATCCTCTACGTCCTTAACCCCTGGTCTAATTTCTGTTTCTATGAAGTTTCCTACTTTAGTTCTTTTTATGCACCCTTGACTTCAATTCACAGTTTTGCCTAAATGTTTTTACATGTATGGTTATATCATTTGCTTTACCAGATACTGTTAGGAAATACATAGTTTTAGAAATGGAACTTGGAAATCCCTCATCTTTTTTTTTTTTTTCTGTACCAGGGATCGAACTCGGGCCCTTGTGTGTCCAAGGCTGGGGCCATACCACTTGAGCTACATCCCCAGTCTCATCTTTTTTTTTTTGGTTATTGTTGGTGTTGTTGTTGAACAATGTGTACAGCATTGGAAAAGCTGGCACTTTAAATTTTAAAAGAAACTAAATGGAAATATCATCTGGCTTAAATGCTTTTTAAAAAGTGTTCTCCAAAAGGCTTCTTGAGCATAATCCACACTTTAATTACCTCATCACCAGCGACCATGATAGAGAAACTGAGCAGAACACACCCAGAGAGAATCATGGAGACATTAGTCTGTCAGAGCTGGGAGAGACCTCAGAGAGCTCCTAGTCTCCATTCCTTATTTTCAGATGAGGACTCGGTCCCCAGAGAGGACAAGGAAATTTTTTCAAAACTAAGCCAAGACAAATACCCGAAACTTCTGACTCCTGTCCAACAGAGGGTGTGTCATTTGCATTCCCATCCTTCTGGGAGGTGAATTCAACAGAATTAGACTGACCCAAAAGGAAGAGAGTGTTGGAGGTTTTTCCAAGATATTAAGGACTTGCAGTTGTGTTTCCGCCTAAGAGTGCCTCTCTAAGGGCTCCGCACTCTGAATTCTCCCTCCTTTTATTGGAGTAAGTTGAAGACTGCCTGGGACCGAGGCTGGTAAAGGCTCTAGCTTCTGTGACCCAGAGCTTGGGAAGGTGCTAAAGGTCCAGTGAGAAACATTTTCAGTATGTATCGCCTGGTAGGTTGCATAATTAAGAACAATCAGAGAATTGTAAATATAATCAGTGAGAGAGACGCAGTGCAATCTAGGACAGTTTGTCTGCCAGTGGCTTTTAGGTACTGTCACTCAGGATGCAATACTGTCCATGGGAGCAATAACCCAACACAGTCATTTGGTGATTTTTTCAGAATGAAAATGGGCAAAGTCCCTCTGAAGGTCGTTCTTTTAACATAGCTGTCTTCCTCTTCTTAGTAGCTGATGTGGATTGTTTGGAAGCTTGGTTTGTTTTCAGCAAGTATGTTGTTAATTGTGGCATTGTTGTTGTGTTTCCTCGTATAATAGATTCTGAGTATCACTGGAAAAGAACAGTTCATGCTTTCAAGAAAAATGTTGGTCTTACTGTTAAAGACACAACTAATAAAAGCTAAATCCAGAATTAGAATTCAGATTCTAAAAAGCATTTTAATAAAAAGAAATAAGAAATAAAATAAGATGCAGTAGAGTAGAAAGTAAATAAATGTTATTGGAAAGCCCAAAGAAGTAGAAAATACAATTGAAAATTCTGAAGAAGAAACAAATTTGAAACACTATGGCCAACCAAGAGAGGATTAAATTGTAACAGCGGGTGTGTGAGCTGACCACCCCAGGCTGGAGTTTCTGGGCAGGAGTTTAGGTAGAAGCAGCACCTCTGCTATCCCCGTCAGTGGTTGCCACAAGAGAATTACACTCTATGAGCTCCCAGGCCTGAGAGGTAAAGGTCTTCTTTGAAGAGCTGGGCAGTGCTGGAAGAGCCACTTTCAGCTTATATTTGTCCAAGATCAAAATCCAAAGCAAACAAGCAGTCTTCTTTCTGTCCCACTCAAGTGGTCTCAGGCACATGTAATGAACTGTTTATTTATTGTTTAGTCCAGGCGCCTTCATTCTTTCACAGCATTCAGATCAGTAGGGAGTGAGATGAAGTACTTTTCATGAGGTAGACCATGTCTTTCCTGGAATGAGCAGTCAAGAAGCCCTCCTACTGTTCACAGCCTCTTCTGCATGTCATCTCAGAGAAGTTCACAGGGCTGGCTGTGCATTTGAGGCACTCAGGGGTTCACAGCAGCTACAGAGGCTGGCGGACAGACCATATGAAAATTAAATCAGAATTGCATGGAGTAGGTCCCAAGCTTCTGGATATTTTGAAAGCTCTGGGAATGATACTAATCAGCAACAAAGTTGTGAACCACCTAGCTGGGGCACAGAGAGCAATCTGGAGCTTTGGTTCCACTGGTCTTACTGAAAAATGTGCAGCGAAAAGGTGCAGATGCTGCAGCCACTGTGCTGTCCTGAGAATGCTCATGCATTTACATGTGTACTCCCATGAATAGGGGTCTGCAGGTGTAGAGGGGCTGGGGTGTGGCAGGGGAGGCCTCTCCTCACTAACCACCCACGGTGCCTTTTACTTGCTTTTTAGTGGGCTGGGAGAGACGCGTGCAGCATCAGGCTCACCTCCTATACAAGCTTTCTGTTCTCAGCAACCAGGAACTGCCCAGGCTACACAGAGTGGTGCGAAGAAGCCTCAGAAGGGCACAGACAAGAAACTGATTTACTTCCTCATCTCTTGGTTTTTATTTTGTCCTGTTTTGAAACAGGGTCTCACTGCATAGTTCAGGCTGACCTTGAACTCACACTGATCCTCCTGCCTCAGTCTCCCAAGTGCTGGTATTACAGTGATGCACCCCCATGCCCAGCTAATTTCCTACCCTCTTGGAGATGTGGATTTACTTTCTTCTTTTTCTGGTGACCCAATTACATTTATTATTATTAGATATTTCTAAAATAGGCAAAAGGGAGGAATATTACATTCATTTTTTATAGATTTGGAATCAGATATAAAACTCTTTAGCTTTACAACAGGAATACAAGCCTATTTTCTTAGGCAGTTATAGAAAGGCTGTGAAGAGAATGCATTATATTTAAATATAAACAAATGCTAGATAACAAAGAATAGTTTATTTGGCTTACTCTGCTCTCTTTATCAGGGATCATAAGTACCTTGATTGCTTCCTAGGTTTCACAAAATACAATAATTTGTGCTTTTCTTTATTCATTACTTGTCCTTAAGGAAATATTCTTTCTAAGCCTTTGAGTGACTCGTAAGGGTGCCAGAAAGTTAGGAGGCTAGCATTTTCCAAGATGCTTTCCAATAGATGTTGTAGGGGAAAAACAAAAATTTCTGTAGTCAAATACATTTGGGAAACATTGAATTAAGAACATTTGAGCAAGGTTCTTTGCTATAGGGCTTCTCAAATCTTTAATATGCCATATGTCTTCCAAGTCTACATGAGTGACATTGAATGTGCAGTGCTCCCCAAATTTAATTTTCTACAAAATTTCTTTTTCAGAGACCAGTTTTGGGACAAAGAAGCTATGTACAAATAGGATATATGTAAGAAAATGAAAATTAGACTAGAAGACACAACATAGGCTTATTTTAATTCCTTGACCGCTAACGAGCTTGAGTCGGCAGACTTCAGCTGTAACAAATTTGAGTTTCATATATTAAAGAACATGTTAATTTCAAAATACAGTAGAAGCCAAGGACACACTGCCAACAAAGAAGTGTCAGATTGAATACTAAGGAATAAAAGAAATATTGATCATACTAATGCAAAACTTTTGCATTTCTGTGGGAGTATTATGAAGCTGCATTATTACTTTAATTTGCAAAAAGATTTAAGACTAGAAATCCCATACATTTCTTGATCTGGACCTCAAACGTCCATAAAGAGTCTTGAGTAATGTCATCAATAAGCAAAGTAAAAATTTCTGTACTAAGAGAATAGTCACTGGACAAAGCCCTAGGTCCAACCTCCAGCATTTAGGGAAAGAAGAAGGAAAAAAAAAAAAGGAATAAGTGTTCTGTCATCCAAATCCAGTCCTTAGTGGTCACAAAAAGCAAAATGCATTTATCAAAGGTGAGGGTTCTCTAGAGAAACAGCGCCAACAATGTGTGTGTGTGGTAGGGTGAGTAGGAGCTAGAGAGAGACAGAAAGACTCACACAGAGAGATAGCGGTGATTTAAAGAAACTGCCTGACATAGCTGTGGTGGGTGATGAGCTCAGAAGCTGCAGAATGGGAAATCCAGGGAAGAACTGTGCTTTAGCTCAGGTCCGAAGACAGTGTGCCTGATGGATTCTGTCTTCTCCAGGGAAGTTGTGTTGGTCAGCTTTTTATCACTGTTACAAAATACTTGAAAAAGACAATTTAAAGGAGATAATTTATTTTGACTTAGTTTTCAGAGGTTTCAGTCCATGGTCAGTTGGCTCCATTGCATTTAGGCTTCTGGAAGGCAGAAATGTGATAGCAACAGGATGCGGTGGAGAAAAGCTGCTTACCTTATGGCAACCAGGAAACAGAGAGAAAGAAAAAGCAAGGGAGGAGGGGGCCAGGGATAAGGAATAGTCTTCCAGGTCATGCCTCTGTAACTCACTCCCTTCAAATATATCCCAAGTTTTAAGTTTCTACTACCTCCTAATGCCATCAAATTATGAACTTGTCAGTGGATTAATTCCTTGATGAAGTTACAGACTTCATGGTACAATCATCTTCCAAAGAATGAACATGTGAGCATAGAAGACCTTTGGAAGACATTTTAATCCAAACCATAAGAGGAAATCAGCCTGTTTCCTCTTTAGGCCTTTAACTAATTGATGAAGTTCATGCATATCACAGAATAAACTGCTGAACTCAGTCCATTTTTGTTAGTTAATCTCCTTCACGGGAAGATCTAGACCAGTGTTTGGCCTATGTATTGGTACTGTGGCCTAGATGAGTTAACATATAAAATTAACCATTACAATTAACTATAATGTCAACTGCACAAATTATAAAAATCTTTTGGGTCCCAATGTGAAATTACTTCCAAATTCATATTGGGACACTAAAATAACTTAGCAATGAATAATAAGTCTGGAAATATTCTGTGACTCAGCCAACTACTCTCTTAGAATTATGTGGACCAGGGGTTAACAAAATGGGTCCTCTGACTAACTCTGTCCCTGTTTTTAAATGGCTTGTCAGTTAAGAATGGTTTTTCACATTTTCCCAGCGTTTGGGGAAAAAAAATCAATGGTAGAATATTTCATAATCCATGAAAATTGTATGAAATTTAGTTTTTTTTTAGTTTTTTTAAACAGGGTCTTGCTTTTCCTTCAGGCTGGCCCTGAACTCACTATGAAGCCCAGGTAAGCCTCTAACTCTCCACAATCCTCCTGCCTCTGCCTCCCAACTGCTACGGTTACAGGCATGAGCCACCACGCCTGGTTTGAAATTTGGGTTTCTGTCAGAATGGAATTACTGGAACTCAGACAGTCATGCTCACACATTTATGAATTGTCTATGGCTGTTTTTAATTATACTGGCAGAAATGAGTGGTTTAAAATATTTACCATTTATCCTTTCTCAGAAAAAGTTTACTCACCCCCAAATTAAATAAATAACTGGTATAATAACTTCTGTGGTGCGGAGACTGAACCTAGAGCCTCAGATATGTGAGGGATTCTACAACTGAGGTATATACCTAACTCTTTTTATTTTTATTTTTGAAATAGACTCTTTCTAAATTGATCATGCAGGCCTCAAACTTGCAACACTTCTGACTTAGTGTCCTGAGTAGCTGGGATTATAGTCATGCACCACTGTGTCTGGCTAGAATAAATTCTTTGTAAAGGTGAAGGCAAGATCTTACAGTTTTTATTAACTCATTTATTTTGCAGTTTTGGGGACTGAACTCATAACCTTGCACTTGCAAGGCAGGCAATGGTGCCATTGAGGTAAATCCCCAGCCTAGAATAAAATTTTAATAAGTTACCAAATTGAATTGAAATCCTGTTATAGCCAGATGTTTGTGTACGATGGGAATAGGTATAACAGGTTGTCTGCAAAAGCAGAGGGTGAACTCTCTTCTGTAGCGTACTTAGTTAAGCCCTCTAACATTTCCTTATGCTTTAAAACTTTCTAAAATTATTTTTATTTTACTGGTACTTTTTAGATATACTTAATAACATTCATGACTTCTTGTATGAGCAATCAGAAAATGAAAATACTATCATCACATTAGATCTGAATCATCTTCTAAAATATGTTTAAAAAATTTGGAACTTTGAAAATTATGCTTTAATTCATTTATAAGGTGTTTGAAATGCTACAATTTGAGAGTGATTTGCTGGAATATCCTAGAACCTTGCTACAATCTTTTTCTCAAGCTCTAGATGAGAGAGTTAAGCTGCCTCTCATGGGCCAGTACACAAGATCTCTGAGAAGAACCCTTAAATATCTTAAAAGATAGGACACTCCCTCCAAACATAGATCTTGAGGGCTTAAGGAGGAATGGGCCAGCTTTCTGAGCTACTGTTAAGGCATAGGATAATTTTTCAAACTGGGGTGACCTGGTATAAAATTTCTCTTTCCAGTTATAATTATCACTGAAAGACACTTATAAAATGCTGTTTATATCAATGCCTTTCAAGACGAGTCCAGTTAATCTAAAAAGTAGACCACAATGTTGGCAATAGACAAGAATTTTTGTTCATCTGTTAAAATGATTCCATGTTATTTTTGTTTAATATACTGGCCCAGATGATTTGTTCTCTGGCATAGGAACAACTGGATACATTTGAACCACCTAAGATCAAGGAGCTCATCCCAGTAAACCAACTCTTTCAGGACAGTGTTGCCCCATCAATAACCACGGATGGCTGAATTGGAAGTATGAGCTTTACCCATAAATGGACAGTATGTGAAAGTAGTTAGCACAGTGCCTGGCCTATATGAAATGTTCAATAAAAATTAATAAGGATTGCAATATTTTTTACTAAGAAAAATCTGCATATATTTGAAAATAAATTTATATATTTTATTTGTTTTAAAGCTTTTCAGTAATAAGTAAATTCCTAGTTGCATTCTACAAAGCAAGAATATAGAATAAGGGACAAAGGCTCTCAGACTAGAACAGGCTGGTCTTGCTTTCCTGTCGACTTCTAGGAATACAGAGTTAGCAAAACCCCAGTGGGGGACAAAGTATGTAAAGCAACCACCTTGGCAGATGCAAAGTGAGGAAGTAAAGGGAACCACAGAATCACTGGCTGGGGAATCAGGAAATGTGATTCCCAGACCTAGATCTCCTTCTACTGTGACCACTAGCAGCAGGTCATCTTACATCCCTGGGCTTCATTTTTCTCATCTGTAAAATAAAGGGCTCATACAAGATGATTTTTCTGGTGTCATCTAACCATGAAGCCTTAAGGAATATACAGAAATAATTATGTGGGCAGAGAATAGTTACATTCATAAAGTTACTCATGCTGGCAAATAAATTAGATGATACCTTGGATTGCTGCATAGCACAATACCTGGTATAAGAATAATCATAAGAGCTCAAAGTTAAGTGTTTCCAAGGGTTTGGGTACTGCTAAGCATTTTACATGCATTCGCTCATGTAAAGATTATAATCACCCCAAGAGAAAATCGTGTATCCCTGCTTGGCAGATGAGAAAAATGATGCATCGTAACTTGGGTATGTAACTTGTTTATATAGCTCATAAGTGATAAAGTTGGATGAGTAGATACTTTAAAAAGTATTTGTGGAAAGAATGATTGAATTAACAAGTACAAGAAACCTGCTTAATTAAATGGAGTGTAGGCTGCTTTGACCCAGGTACTTTCTTCTAGCCTAGCTTCACAATGTTAGTCAGGATGATTCTGACCTGAGTTTCCTT
>PVIC010040106.1:0-16813 GCA_004025085.1 Thryonomys swinderianus | reverse complement strand
TCTCTGATTGGTTCCATGTGCAGCGTTTTGTTCTGTGAGCCCTGCAATTGACAAGCCACATCCACTTCCCCAGCCAGTCTGCCACACCCTAGTCTCCTGCCTCACAAGGGCAAGAGGCAATGACACCAAAATACCAGCTCAAGAAGTGAGGCCTTTCACCCTTCATTCTATTTGAACCTTACTAGGTCAGCGGAGTGCTGGCTGTTCATCCATTTGGGGAAGAGAAATCTGCAGAATCTCCCCTTTCAAATGTAGATTTTAAGCAGAAACAGACTTACCTGCAGAGATCACACTTAATCTAGGCACTCATGATCTGATTGGGTTTTCTTTTAGAAAGAGCCAACACAATGTGACGTAAAAATAATAGAATAATAGTGCAAGAGTCAGGAGATAGGGGCAAATAGGGGAGTTAAGAAGCATAGGTTTGGGAGGCCTGGCTAGTGAATGCAGTGGGATTTAGTAGTATCAAAGGTATATCTGGAGCAAAGGTGGGCTTCCAAACCTGTCTGCCACTTACTGCCTGTGTGTCTTTGGTAAAAAAAAAAAAAAAAAAAAAAAAAAAAAAAAATCCATTCAAGTCCTCTACCTCTCTTTGTAACATGGGAAAACAGGTAGCACTGACTCAGTGTGCTGAGTATTTAAATAAGATACTGAAGATATAGCATTTTCCCACTAGTAATTTCCAGAGTCTGAGGCAGTGAGGCCTTTCAGACACTCTTGATGAGAGTGAGGTAGGATAGAAGAAATAAAGATAAGTAGAAAGGAGACAAAGAAAATCAGAACTAAAAAATGACACTTAAAAGAAGACTGATTTTCCCAGGCACACAGCTGATGATCATCCACATCAGTATTCCTTGAGTTCGTTTCTTCTCTTTTCTTCTCAGGCCCATCACACCCAAAACCCTTAAATATCCTTTAAATCCATAAATTAACTGTTAATGCAGAGGGCAGAAATCTGACTTTATAAGACAAAAGGACAGATGGAAAGAGTTCAGAAAGTGCCTTTAGGCAAAATATCTTAGATGATCTATTAAAAAAAAAAAGAACTCAAAATTGGTAGAGATCATGCCTTTGTCTTTCTGTAGCTGAACCGTGCCCTCACACCAAGGTTGGGTGGCACTTCCTGTAGATGCTCACATTCCACAGCTTTTCAGCTCCAAAACCATCTAAAGATTCTCTGCTCCAAATTGAAAGCCGCTTCTTTCTCAGAGCCCTGCCCATTCTCTCTCTCTGAATGTGTGCTTTTCATTGTCTGCCTAATGAATCTCTTTATGCCTCTTATGGCCCTGAAAATTCTTTATTCCCAGGACACAAGTCCATGAACCTGCAGACTGATTATTAGATTCCTTAACTCTACTTTGAAAGTTTCTTCAGACTCTGTCCAGTGACGACGATATTACATTTTGTAACATGGTATAGGGCATTTGACGATAGCAATCATGACCTTTGTTTTTATGGTACTGCTGACTTTGCGGTACAAGGCCTTTGTACATTTATTTTCAGATAGAATCTCGCTAAATCTGCAACACCACACATACCTGCACTCCGTGGGAGGCTGAAGCAAGATGATCACAAATTCACAAGGCATCGTCCCTCATCTAGGAATTTGTCTTAGAGAAATATTGATGGAAGACAGAACAAAGAAAAGTGTGAATAAGGATCATTAAGGTAACACTTATGGGCATATATTAAAACTAGAGTCACGCTGTATTTTTTATCAATGCAGGATTCATTAAGTAATTTTTGTCGCAGCCCAATAATGGTTTGCTATTTCACTATTAAGAGGAGTGAGCTAGAACTTCATTATGGCATAAAGAAATATCTTTATTTTAAATTATACATGTATATTGATATAAAATATAGGCTATACAATATATGAACATGCATTTATATCATATCTGACACATATTAATGTGTTCAACAGATATATATATATATATGAAAAATATATTTGTGTAGACTTAAAGAAATCTCTGAGAGACATAAAAATGAGGAATAGGATTAGAATTTTCATAAGCTTTTTCCCCTTTTTCATTACAATTTGCTTAATTCTTTTTCATAATTTATAAAACAAAATGTAATGTGAGAAATAAGATATTAAAAACCAACCTAATAACTTACAACCCATGCTTGTAACTTGCCAGTCTAATAAATAACATCCAGTGTTAAAGAAGTAGCATATACTTTCTTCTACTAGCCAAAGTTACAATTCTAAATCTACCACAGCTGCACAGCCCAAAGGTCTTTCAAGAATTCTAGTTTCACCTTTACCACTTTCCCGTGTTTCCTGTGTCAGTTTTGCTTGGCAGGCTGTAAGTTTGCCAGCTTGAAAACTGCGTCCCTACCAGGAACAATACATTGTAATGGGGAGAAAGCAATAAAAATGTTTTCATAAATCCTGTTATGTTAGGTCTTAGAAACAAGTTCTACCATGGAAACAAAGTAGGAAAATAGAAACGAAGAAGTGATTTCCTAATTTTTTTCCCAAATCACATCATGGCTTATGTTTTATTAGATATATGGCTGAATATTGAGCTAAGTTTGAATTAATGAACCTGAGGGTCAGAAATAGCATTTCTAAAGTGACTTGCTCTGTTCATTCTACTCTTTATAGCCAAAATTTTTTCCTAAAATCAAGCTCATATATTCAGCTTCCACAAATGAACAATGAGCTCAAAAAAGAACTGTATTCTCTGAATCTCTTCATTAAAACAAGAGGGTTATAGGGTGGATAGGAGATGGGGGAAAATGAGAATTAAGTTATGTCATATACTGACACAAATTCTCAATGTGGAGTGTAATTGTGATGTGTGTATATATAAGGTACCAATTAAATTTTTTTAAACCCTACAGTAATATAACAGTTGTGTAATAATTCCTCTTCTTTAATATATCCTTCAGTCTGCATTTAGGAAGAATGTAATTCAAGCACTATTTCTAGCAGTTGGATTCACTGCAAGTCAAAAAGATAAGATTTCCTGGTCACTACAGGAACCATACACACATATATCTGAGACTCCAGGATTAGTAAAAATGACCAAACACTAGAAAAGGAAACCCTGTGTTAGTCACTAGGGCTGCCAACATGAGTACCACGCTCCAGGTAGCTTCAATGCATTTTCTCAAAACTGCAGAGGCTAGAAGTCAGTGGACTCAACTTCTCCTAAGACCTTTGTATATCAACTTCACTCTCTAAATTATAAGTTTGCTAAGCTCAAAAACAATGTCTCTACCTGGTTTGGGCCATGACTCATAAATGAGTTTTGACACGGAGGACAACCAGCTGCTCACTCTGTCCTCATGTGGTCTTTCTTCTCCAGTATCTCCTAACATGTCTCAGTTTACTAAGACACCAGTGACGGATTGGCATCCACCTTAATGCCCCCCTGTTAACTTGATTACCCCATCCAAGGCTCTATCGCAAATATGGTTACAAACTGAAACACCAGAGATTAGTGCTTCAGTGTATGAATTTAAGAGCACATGATTCAGCCGAGAACAGGTTCAAAATAAGAATTACATGTCCTTCTTCAGCAAAAGTGTGGATTCTTGCTTTTAATCTACTTTTCATTTTGCATCTACAGTGGTACCTCAGTTCATGAACCTAATTACTTTCATGTTTCTGGAGGCAAACAGAAATGGGCAAGAACTGAATCAAATTCAGTGGTTAGGCTCAATAGCGACCTTCAAGAGAAATTTGATTTGTTCCATTCAATCCAATTTGCAGCCAGAAAAATGGAAGGAATTAAATTCATGAACAGAGGCACCGCTGTGCCTAGATTGAGGAGAGATCCAGTTCAAGGTCAGTGCTACATCCTCCAGGGCAGAAACGGGTTCAGCAACTAATGCAGCCAGAATGGGTCTCAGGAACTCTGCAGGAAAGAGGGACAAGTGCTCTCTGGGTCTCAACGGCATTATCCATGGCAGTGTGTTGTAGCCACTTTGCCATGACGAAAGGGAGAAGACCAGGAATGGGTGACAGGAGGCCTGGTATGGACACTACCCATCAATTCAGTTCTTCTACAGGAAGCACCAGGGGTTGTAGAGAAAGAATGTCCCACTGACACCACATGTGTCCTGAATCCAGCCACATGTCAGAGAGCAGCATGAACCTCAGCATTTTCAGATGCATTTGCTAAAGTGAATTTGGGTTGGTTTCTATGTCATAAGGCAGAAAACAAGTCCTAACAAACCTAATGAATACCCTACATTATGGAGATGCCGAAGCTTCCTCCGTTTCTGCACTGAAATCTCCTTTCTCAGAAACAAGAAGAAAATATAATGAAATTTCTATGCCATAGAGCAAGTTTAGGCATAAGAAACACCACCAAAAGTTCACGGCAAAAATCACCATGATGTCCTTGAAAACAATGGGAGAATAGAATCCTGTCTTTTAAATACAGAGCAAGTATTCCCTCCCCTAAACTTTGAGACACCTGTGCCCCGTGATGTTAATACTGCTGAGCACCAGCTTGTCTTTGTCCAGTGATCCTCGTGGGTCCCTTCATCCGGTCAACACCCCTGCAATTCTCCTTGAATAGTCCTTAATGAATTATGAGCCTCTGCAGAGCACAGCGTATCATTTTCACATCTTAGGTCAATGTCTCAAGAATGGGTTACAAACACTTTGAAGCTACCATCCCATAAACCTCAGAATGGAAGACACCATGCCTAAACATGAATATGTAGATTCCGTACACATTCCTTGGCTGATGCTTTGGGAGTATAATGAAGATAAATGTCATTGGCATCTCAGTGTTGCACTCGAGTGCCAGAATAAGCCATTCTTGTATAAGCCAGGCTCCAAATTGACGTTATATAGAGCTTTGTTTATGATGAGCCTCAAGCTCATCAGAAAGCTGCCGTGGCATTGCCAGCCTGAAGAGGAGGAGACTCCCAATGCATTTGGGCTTCTATGCCTTAAAAAAGGAAATAAAATAAAATAAATGAAGTCCTAGAGCCTCTGCATAATGTATGTGTGTTAGAGAGAAAACGCACCCATTAAAGTGCAGCCTTTCAGAACATGATGTCACAAGTCAGATCCTATTAAAGGAACCAGAAGATGAATGTTTGCTCCAGGCAGCTGGAAGGAGTCAGAAAGAAAATACATTGTAAATCTCCCGGCTGCGTGCCCAAATTGTAAAGGATGTCTTTCAGCATCACCCAGACTCCCTCCGATGAACAACCAGCTTCTTTCCAACAAAGAAATTCCAAGCAGCTGGTAAATCTAAAATGCGGGTAGCATGACTAGCAGAATCACTGTGTGATATAGTTTATCCCCTCCATTGATAGCTGATCAGGACTGGGAGATGATGATGATATCTGAGCCCTGGTCACAGTGGACCCAGAACCCACGTCAGGTGAAGTGGACAGTGGGTAAAGTCAGAGGAACACCTCAGTCTCCACAAACGACCCCATCCACCACTCCACTGCCTCCCAACATTTGCGCTATGTCTCCCCAGTTGAATGACCCATGAGTACAACAGCCTTTCGCTCTGCTCTGGCTCCTCCCTGGACTTGGAGCTTTGCTTTCATGATCTGTAAATGTTGTTAATGGCATTTCAGTTGGCAGATCTCTGAGCTGATTAAAATCAAGAATGACATCCAGCCTGCCGTCCAGCACAATTTCATGGGCACACACGGACACGAGGCACACAGCCTTGTGCCACTGGCGTATGCAAGCGAGAGCCACCAGGGAGGAGAGAGGGCTTCAGAAATCCAACAGACAGAGGAGAAAAATCTCCCTTGGAATAGAACCAGAACCTCAAACCAGAGCTCCTGCATAATTTCAAAATATTGCTAAATGTCTGTCGTATATTATACACACAGACATCTGCATGCATCTGGGCAGACAGCCACAGCATATGTCTTTGCTTCCCTGAGTACACTACGGTGATATATGCAGACAAAGCAGCTTGCGTGAAATGTGGAGTCAAGGGGAAGAAATGTGGAAGGACAAAGGGGAAAGGAAGGGAGAAAGGTCGAAAATAAGTGAATAGAAACAGGAAGGCTGAGAAGAGTAAACACAGTCAGGCCATCCGTAGCCTTATTCAGTGTTTGGTACGTCTCCAAATCGCAGACCTACACTCAGCAGAGTGGAAACCACGAATCACCGCCATACTGAATTGCAGAGAAACTGACTCTCGGGTAAAGGATAGTTTGACTCTAGAATGGGAGCTTAGTCTACAATTAATCCTTCTAAGATAACAGAATTGCCATCTCTCTATAGAGCTATTGACTGACCTTAACATTTTTGGGGAGGAGGAATTCTGAACCACGGTTTTCCTATAACACTGATTACAAGTCTGTAAGTGCTAGCTTCAAAAGATGTATTACAGTGAAATTCTCATTCACTGGCATTAATTCGCTTCTAAGTGCTCCCTCCTCCCTCTAACACACATAACCCACCACTCTTGCAACTCTCTGAAGCCATTCCGGAAGTCCTCTTTCATGAATGTCTTTACGATGTGTGTTCAACAGCACAGTACACATGGGACTGGGGATTTAGCTCAAGTGGTACCGTGCCAACCTTGGACACACAAGGGCCTGAGTTCAATCCCCAGTACCACCGTACATATGGCTCCCAGGTGCCATCCAGCAGATGGCAGACTCATAAACACACTATGCTGGGGGCTGGAGATTTAGCTCGGTGGTTCCGTGTCTGTCTGCCAAGCACAAGGTCTCGAGCTCAATATCTGATATCACAGTACTGGACATGGTGGCTTATGCTTGTAGTCCCAGCACTTAGGAGGCAGAGGCAGGAGGACTTTGAGGCTAGCCTGGGTTCTCTAGTTTAGGGCCAGCCTGAACTACAAAGTGAGATCCCATATCAAAAACAAAACAAAACAAAACAAAAAACACTATGCTGGGTCCTCGTCCACTTTTGTCACTGGATCTGGCATTGCATGACATCTGGCTCTTGCTCAAAATTACTACGACCAAGAAAGGCAAACATTTTGCTTTCAGATCAATCTAGGATAACAAAGCAGCCAGGACAGTACAACTAAAGGTGCTCTCAAAACAGGTCTTCTAAAACCACCCAGAAAGTGGTGAAATTATGACCTAAGTGTATATAAATGTAGGAGGAGGAGATTGAGGAGGATTCACAGCAATGTGTCCTTTACTATATTTTTTGATTCAAACATTCACCATATTTTTCGATCAAATTTCATTTAACAAAAGATGCTGAGAATTTATTTGGCAAAACTCTCAGGGCTTATTCCAGCAAGTCCAGAAGTATTTTAAAAGTAATAATAATAATAGTAAAACTTCAGCAAACTGTAGGGGCCTGCTATATAATTATCTCTAAAGAATCACATGTAAGCATAAAGATATAAGGAAACCAAAAGGAATGATAAAATATTCATATCCCAAATTTTACCCAGAATTTTTAAAGGAAATTATGCTTTAAATCCCTTGTCATATCTATCTGATTCAAGGTCTGGGTTGAGGAAGATCATGAGCTTGTTAACCCTCACCAGGAAGGGAATACCCCCAATTAGAAAACACTTCTATTCAAGGTAATGAAAGCAAAGACGTGTAAGTGATTTGCACAATGTACAAAGAGAATTAGTAGAAACTCCCTTTAAGATCCTAAATTCCTTAATATTCTTACCGTTATCAGGATGGCATAGGTTACCAAGCACTATTGCTTCCCACGGTGATGATTTGGTCAATTGAATATACAGTTGGTGTGGTCAACTGAATACAGAAAGCTGCAGATGGCCCATTAGGAACAGCCTAGCAATTTAGGAAAATTTGACCCAACCACTCAGTTCAAAGACATAATATCCCTCAGCAAAACAGCTACCAAGAATGTTTCCACGTTATCATCTTGATGAGGAAAATTCCCAAACCACAAATGAACCCAAAGATTTCTACATATTGTGGTTTCCTAAATTACAATACAAGGAGTTGGAAAAAGAAAAGGAATCACACCATACATATTTATATAAAACTAGCAAGCCATAGACTAATTATGAATTTATGATTGACCAAATTTCCTCATCTTTTCACAAAACTATAAAACATACACACACAACCCAAAGAGAAGATAGAAACAGTAGTTAAGCTTATATTTTTGGTCTAAACTTATCAATAGGAGGATTTGGTTTGAAGTAATTGAACTTTTTTTAATTGAATTCTTTATTGGTACATTTTATATGCAGCTCACAATTTTTGCTTCTGTGCCTTTCCCATGGTATTTTGAGTCTGAAACAGTAACTTCATACTCTGAGGTATATTTCATTCATTTAGAAGCTTTCATTATACTTGGCCTTTTGGAAATACGATGAATATGGTCTAGTATTCAAGGGGCACATAGCAATTCAGAATGCTGAGTTGGCATTTAAGCACCTAATTTATTATTTAGTGTGATAAGACAACAGGATTTATCTGCTACAATAAACCTAACATAGACTCATCAGGAGTATACTCTGGCCAGTGTTAAATTAATTATAACCTGATATAATTGTGAATTATCTAGTCATTGTTTTTCTTTTTTAATAGTTCAGACTGAAAGATTTTTGCAAACTCTTTCCTTCCATTTCCATAGAGCCTCCATGTCATTCACACTTTCATAATGTTGATCTGCCAACATTTTAAAGTTGAATAGTGATTCTTGTCACCTCAGACTGGAGGGTGACCGGTGTTTAGCGCACCTGCTTGTTTAATAATGTGATCCAGTGCATTCTAGGGCTTGATCTCAAACACGTCAGTCCACTGCTCCCAGAAGCGACAATTTCCCACCTTTTAGAAAACTGCTACGCAAGTTGCCTCCAGATCTGATCACTCGCTCTGCCAGCACCACCTGTCACGGACTGGCAGCCCCTCAGCGGTGGATCTGTGGTTTTTGCTGTGCTAGCTTACTTCCTTGAATGGTAGGAATGGCACTGCCATATTGCAATAGCCTGGGTAGTGTCTTTTAGGATTGTTAAACTGTGGTCCAGAGGCTAACTTGGACCAATCACACATTTTATGGGGGTCAAAAAGGGTTTCTGGTATTTTTAGGTGGTTAGATGAAAAGCAGAATAACACTGCATGCCATGCAAAAACTGCATGTGATTCGTATTTCCATGTCCATAAATTAAGTTCCACTGGAACAAAGCCATACTCTCATCTATAAATTGTGCATGCCAGCCTTTACGCTACGAGGAAAAAGTTGAGTAGTTGCAGAAGAAACCGTACGATACATAAACCAAAAATATTTACAATATGGGTTTCTACATAAAGATTTTCCAGTACCTGATTTTATTCATGTTGCAGGTGAGGCTCTCAGACTCCCGGTGATGGTATTTCCTCGACACTTCCAGGTTGGACATCTGGAAAGTGAGGATTGGACAGTTGTGCCATCATTTAACTTGATCTCACACCCTAAGCTACCAAGCTTCCTGTCTGCAGTTTATCTCCTATCTGACACAGCACCATAAAGCAATTTTCCTTTCTATAATATTTCTACAAGCTTTTTATGCACCATGATCTTTAGACTCCTTAAAAATATACTATATGACTGTGACTTTTCTTCTTTTGCATTTGACCTTCTCTATGGTCTACTTTCTTTCTTTGATGTTATTAGCAAATATATCACCCACCTACCTTCCCAGACATATTGCCTTTACAGATAAGTCCTTTCCCATATTTTTAGATGATCAGTATAAGTATAAATAACTGATCACCTTCTTTTAGTGCTAGTGTTTTACAGCCTCTTTCAGAAGATTTTACTATTTCTACTTTTTTTTTTTTTTTGAGACAGGGTATCGCTTTGTAGTTCAGGATGGCCCTGAGCTCACTATGTAGCCCAGGCAAGACTAGAACTCAGCAATCCTCCTGCCTCTGCCTCCCAAGTGCTGGGATTACAGGCGTGAGTCACCATGCCCGGCACTGTGGTATGTGGTATTGATTGCTGGTGTGCACGAGTCACCACGCCCAGCGTTGTATGTGGTTACCGGGGACTGAACTCAGGACCCTGCACTTGCAAGGCAGGCACCAGAACCACTGAGCTAAATCTCTGGCCCACTATTTCTACTTTTTAAAAATAATTTTATAAAGGAAGGTTGTAGAGATATATCTTAGTGCCTTGTCACTGAAACCCAATAAGCATAACTCCAAGGAGGGAAGATTTATCATTTTGATAAATCAGTCCACAGACAGATGGCTTCAAGACAGGGTGGGACAGCCAGTGGACATGGCCAAGCAGAAACAGTTCATGGTATGGCAGAGAAGAAGCAGAGAGAAAGATCAAGGAGGAAGAAGATAGACCCTTCCAAATCACACCTCCAGTGACCCCACCTCCTCCAAGCAAAGTTCACTTCTCACAGTACATTTAGCTATAAATTCATCTGGGGACTAATCCAGGGATGAGTATCAATCCTCATGATCTAATAACTTCCTCAAAATCCCACACAAGGGCACCTCAGGCTTTAGAGAGACATCTAATATAAACCATGAGACAGAATCTGTGTGACATCCGCTGGCCACTCTTACTCCCCGCACATAGCTGACACTGCTCGTCTGGAAGTAAGTGGCCTCTAGCTCACACGTTTTCCTAGGCTGCTGATTCCATTGGCCAAGCACCCTGTCCGAGTCTGGAAGCGTTCCTAGGTGCATCTCAGGCCTAGAAGGAGAAATCCCTCGTTCAAAGCTAGACTCTATTGCTTTCCTTCTGGGGAGGAGCCAACATTTCCTATTGAACATTGCAAGGTTTATGAACTACCAGTCCATTTTCCTAAAGTTCTCTGTGGTGTAATGATGCAAAATACAGGGAAATTATCCGCTTGGGGTTGCTATGTGGTCAACAGAAATCTTAAAATAAAATGATGATCTGTTAGCAATAGAACTTCTATTTCTTAGTATAAGAACATGAGAAAATGCATTCCAGTATAAGAGACTTCCGGGTCATGTTTATTTTTTTTCTGGTGAAGAAAAAAGAAGACATGTGGGAAAAGGGAATGTGGGTTCCCAGGTCATCCCTGAAAAGAACAGTCATCTAGGAGGTTACAGATTTTCTCCTGTAACCTGCAAGACGTCAAAAAGAAAGAAAAATAAAGGACATTGTTTTCTCCCTTAAATGCATCTACCCTAAGTAGATGCATAATGTGTCCACCAAAAAGCTTTCTGAGGAAAAACATCTCGTTTTATTGTTTGCACGTACAAAATATCTGATCCTGAGCAAGATTTAAATACCATGAGCGCTAATCTTACCTGTTCCAGTGTAATGTTTTAGAATGATCCACATTTAAAATATAATCCAACTTAAAATCCTTATCAATTGGGCTGAAATTGAGAATTGCACACTAATTGGGAAAAATTTCCCCCATTTAACTGAGACTTTGGGTACAAATGATGAAAACCCAAATAAGTAGGTATATCTGTAAGTAATATCTAGATAAATATAGCCATATATAGGCTGTACCCTTGGAATACAGACAGAGAAAGGGGTATCTTTAAAGAGTATCTAGAATAGTGAATGGAAGACAGAAGCAGCAAACATGAGAACCAGCAGGAATTTATTTTTTTGAGACAGGGTCTCACTCTGTAGTTCAGGCTAGTCCTGAGCTCACTATGTAGCCCAGGCAAGCCTCGAACTCAGCAATCCTCCTGCCTCTGCCTCCCAAGTGCTGGGATTACAGGCGTGAGTCACCATGCCCGGCACTGTGGTATGTGGTACTGATTGCCGGTGGGTGTGAGTCACCATGCCCAGCATGGTATGTGGTTACCAGGGGATCAAACTCAGGACCCTGTGCTTGCGAGGCAGGCGCCAGAACCACTGAGCTAAATCTCTGGCCCCCAGCAGGGATTTCTGAGACAAGACTCAGCATCATATATGTAGCACAGGATGTTCATGGACAGTGTGGAGTTTGAAAAACCACAAATCAGGCTAGAATGAAATGAGACAAGCCAGGGGAGTCTGGCCAAGACACTCAAAGCTCTGAGCCCCCAAGAAGCTTTATGCAGCACAGCACTAAGGCCCTATTTCACTTTGTCTTTAGAAACAGTGACATGGTGCATTTGGTTTTATACAATGATCACTTGGTTAGAAAAAAGAAAAGTGAATTGATAAATTTGTCCAGAATGGATTGAAGCAGGAAACCAATTATTCCATCTAAAATATAAAATACTCCCCAGATATGTTCCCTCCCTTGTACACTGGCAAACAACTGATAACCACTAGAACTTGGAAAGAATTTTAATTTTCCTGAAATGTGTGTGTATGTGTGCGTGCGTTGCTATCGGTAATTAGAGTATTGAATGATTGATCATACTTATAAATTATTTTGTGCTCGTGCAGTTATCAGAGACATTTCTGCAGCACACTGCCATTTCGGGGCTCATCACAAATTACTAATGTATTATCACCAGGCTGTGGTAGCTGCTTCCTCCCCAAGCTCCAATAAAACTCCTGTAAGCAACATGTGCTTGTTCTCCCATTGATGCCTGGAGACCAATAGCAGGGAAGAAAAACCACATGAAAATGTAAAACAATTCAGCAAATAAGTTCAAAATAATTCAATTAACATTTACTATTTGCCTTCTGGGCCTGAATTGTTTTGGTGATATGAAACCTTATACAAACAAGAAAAGAAAATATAAAATATGACTGGGAACAAGAAGCCCCCTAGAGACAAGGGCAAGGAATTCTCTCTCAGGGGCAGACTCTGCACCATCACAGTTTGAGATGTGGAAACAGAGTGCCCACTATCTAAGGCAGCCAGTCTTCAATTATCTGCTCTAGTGAAAAGGATAATCACCTTTCGTGTTATATTGTAATTTATATCCGTACACATCATCCTAACTCGTGGGCAGCTCAGACCAAGGGAAGAGAATGAGCATAGAGTTAGAAGAGTACACATTTTAGAGACAACATTTAAATCTTCCTTTGCCACTCTAAAGGGCATTGGCACAGCCCCTTAGTCTGCCTCACTCTCCTTCTGGTCCTAGCAGCCTACTTTTAGGTCATTATCATTTCTCCTCCATCTTCCAACTTAAAAATGCGACGACCATTGTTCCGGTTACCACATCCACAAAACGCACTCCCCGAAGCATCGTGTCTTAAGACAGAAACAGCCAGCACCCTCCCTACCCAAAACCATGCAACGGAGGCTGAGCTCACTGAGAACGACTCATCTCCCTTTCACTCGACGTCAGCTGGGGCAGCCCCCCCGACAGGGTCTCAGTCACCCCAGGTCCCCCTCAGAGGTCTGGCTGCTGGTGCTCGCTGAGGGCCGGGGCTTCGGCTAAGTGTGCTGCCCAGAAGAGCGACAGGAAGGCTCTTCCTCAAGGGACTGAGTTTCTCCCAGACACGATGGGGATGCAAAGGTGTGTGTTTCAAGAGACAGACTCAGGGGAGGGCAGACTGGCTCTTTACGACCTACCCTTGAAAGTCAGGTGTCGCTTCCCCCTCGACCAGCAAGGAAGACGCGACCGCGAACTCTTCCTTCTGCTGTTCATTTCAGGATCCTTGTACAAGCAAAATTCTCCCCCTCAGGAACCTCCCAGCATATATATGCATAGGCATCAGCCAATGCCTGGAGGACACGTGGCATTCCCGGATAGGCGGCTATACAGCGGAAGCAAACCGGCTGATCAGGCAATGCCTAAATATAGACTTGTTTTTCAGCGGATATAGACTTGTTTTTCAGCGGTTCAGACGGCCTGACCTACTTCCTCAGCGCTATCTTTTGGGCGCGGTTGCCCTTTGGCTCTCCACAGTCAGGAAGCATCCCTTCCACAGGACTCTCTTTATTGAGACAGTCACAAAAAATAACCCAGCGGGTCTTAATGAAGGAGAAGCACACAGGCTCTCGATGTCCATGGGGAGTGACAAAGTTCTAGAAGAACATGTCGGGCTTGGTTGTCCTTGTGGCTCTTTTTGGAAAATACCCTCTACTGTATCTGCATATTGCAACTGCTTACAGCCTCTCTGCTTTAGGAATTGCAGTTCTACTTCCATGAGAGTAAATCCAAAGACTCCTCATGAAGCAGTTCTAAAACAAATGTATTCTTTTTCTTAATTTTCTGAATAAACAGACAGCTGGGAAGACTTTTGGAGCTTTAATGAAATGTGCTTGCTGAATCAAGCTAATCTAGAAAAACAGAAACACAAAAAGACACACCTAATAACGTGGTCTGGGTCTGTTCCTAAGATAGTTTCACAAGTCACTGCATTCCTTCTATTCTCTCCATCCATCTTGGGCTTTTGGTTTTACTCTTGCCTCTTCTAATTTAAGAATCTCGATTAATAAAACCATTTACTAGGTGAGTAACTTAAATATTTAACCTGAATTTGTACTACTTTCCCGAAATGATGGGTATAAATCCCTACCATACAGCATTCCTTTGAGATCTGAGGGAGAAAAGTATAGCATCCATAAATTGGCCCACACATTAAAGGAGGAAAGGTATATTTCTGCTCATAGTTTGTAGAAGTCTCAGTCCATAGGCAGCTGGACCCAAGACAGAGCAGCATGGCAGAGGGCAATGGCAGAGAGGAAATAGTTCATGGCATGACAGGCAGAAAGCAGCAAGCAGCAAGCAAGCCTTTCTTTCCCTTTTATTCCATGCAGGATACAAGTCTTACAGGTGGTGCTACCCACACCCAGCATGGGTCTTCTCATCATCCATACCCAGAATTATGCTAAAACAATGAACAGACTAATGCAGTAACACACCCTTATTCCCAGCATCACATACTTTAGATCCAGCCAGTTCTAAAGAGTCCTACCTATAAGCACAACAGACTATGAGGTACAAGTCATAAGAGCAATTTGCTCAAAATATACCTTCCAAAGTACCTACAGAATTCTGTATCTTTTTGTCTGTGTCATAATTCTTACCTATCACCCTGGGCAATGAAAATTCCTATCATAGATTCATTTACTGAAATGATGCTTACTATGAATCTGTCACAAACCAAACTCAAAAAGGACTCTGCCAGTTAATCTCTTAAGAAGTTTGTCTCACTATTTACAGACTATGAAATCAATTGCAATCCTGACTGCCCATCCTGGATCTCAGAACAAGAACCATTAGTATGCTAGAGATTCCAAACAGTACAGCAGGCCATCTCCATACTAAAGACAGATTGCTTTGATTTACAGTGTCACAGTTAATAGGCAACTCTGCTATAAATATATTTTATAAGTAAGTAGCCACAAATGTTGGGAATTCCACATGGAAATCCAGATTCTCGGTTTCTTTTGAAAAACAAAGAGGTAGTAGAACATCTTTCCGGTTCTTGAAGAAACAACATTCAGCTGGATCACTTGGTATTTTCCTTTCTTCAGATATTTGTTTGTCAGCAGCCAGCTTGCTCTCTTCCTTTAACTTTGCTTCCCACACTCATGGCTATTTCAGTTCACAACTTCTACCCCTGTCCGAAGACAGAACAGCCAGCCCTCGAGGTCATGGTCTGTGGGTTCTCAGAGACCTATATTTGCTTCTCACCTCTGCGCTAGGGATTCTTTCACCTCCCGTAAGCCTCAGTTAACCTGTCCATAAAGCAGATGCAACAAGAGAACTTCCTTCAGGAATGCTGTGTAGAGTAAGGATGCTAATACCTAGAATTTGATGAACCAGAGTAAGAGTTACTACTAAGCTTTATTTTTCTTTTAAGCTTCCTTGGGTTTTGCGTTAGTCAACTGGAACTTCCAGACAAAATAATATGGATGGGTAACTTAGACAACAGAAAAGTGTTCCTGACAGCCCTGGAAACAGGCAGTTCGGTATCAGTGTGCCAGCAAGATTGGTCTGGTGAGGCTTCTCTTCTTGGTTTATACGAGGCACCTTGCTGTGTCTTCATGTGGACTTTTCTCTGTCCGTACATACCCAGCCCCTGTGCCTCTTCCAATAAGGACACCCACGAATCTTACTGGATTCGTGCTCACTCTCTGCTTATGACCTCGTTGAAATTTAGTTATCTCCTTTAAGGATCCACCTCCAAATGCAGTCAGAGTGTGGAGTTCAAACCCTCTGAATTTGGGAGGGCATACTTTGGTTTATAAGAGGCAAGTTACAGAAATCAGTTTAAAAACAAGAAAAAAGCTGACACTCATTTTACAGGAAAAGAAACAGATACACGAGTAACATTGTTTGCTCAACATCATAACAAGGAGTAGGAGGAGGGTTAAAACTAGGTCAGAAGAGCTCTGAATACTGCTGTCCTTTCTCTCTAGGACGCTTCACAACCCACTTTTTTCTCTTCTTGCTGCTTTCATCATCTCCATTTTCTGTATTTGCATTAGCAGGAATCTTCTTCGACTTCTCTGCAGGATCTACTTGGAAAACAGTTTCTTAAAAGTCTCTCTACAAAGAAAAGCAGACGAGGTAGGAAACCCAGATTAACCAGTCCATGTGGACCCTGGCACCACACCTCTGAAGTATCACTGATTTAAACATGTAAATGACCAGTAACTTTTTTTAATTGAATTCTTTATTGGTACAATTTATATACATATCACAATCACATATAACATTGGGGAATTTGTACCGATATATGACACAAGTTAATTCTCATTTTTACCCATATCCCTACCCACCCACACCTCCCCACTCCCTATATACATGCTCTTTTATTTTCTTTCCGAATCACATTTATTCCTTCCCCTCATTACATTCTCACACCAAATTTGCTTTGGAAATTTCCCATTCTACAAAAATTACCATACTTTCTAGAGCTCATTTGCATCTATAGGTGCTCATATCAAAGAGAAGATCCGGTATTTGCCTATCTGTGATCTATTTATTTCACTTATTAGTGTGTCCTCTAGGTGTATCCATTTGCACATAAATGAATCAATCTTGTCTTTTTTTTTTTTTT
>PVIC010040105.1:0-16815 GCA_004025085.1 Thryonomys swinderianus | reverse complement strand
ACCATGCCTGGTTCCATTCTTTGAATTTCAATGGTAATCTTTTTCCAGATTAGCAATATGGAGTATGGTGATCTCTTGTGATGCTGACACCTGGCGGTGAGCTACAGCTCCCAGTCAATCCTGTAATCATGAAGGTAAACTATCAGTTTACTACAGTGCTTTCTTCTACAAACTATGGTGTTTGATAAACTAGGTATACTGTGTATTCTTAATTTACAATATTTGAAGCTTATGATGGGCTTACTGACATATGACCTCATACATACATCATCTGGAAAATATCATTGCTAAAAATGTGAATATTAAAGGTATTTCAGACAAGGTCTCGGGTGTCAATGAGAAACGTGTTACCAAAAACTGAAAGACAATCCTTATCCATGGCTGAATTGCATTCTGTTGAGTGGAGGGTAGGATTTATATGTGATAAATTTGGATGTCCAGCTGAAGAAACTTCTAAGCAAAATGTTAAAGGCTTGGATTCATTTCTCCTTGTTCCTCTGAAATTTTAAGAGAAAGCAGTACTCTGGAGAGCACGCTAAGGGAATATTTTGATCACCAGTTACAAAAGAGATTTAGGTTATATGTAATCAATCATCTCAGATGAAATGTGTTGATGTGTACTGAAGTAAATGGAGCACACTACCAAAAAGGATCACTCTCAGACCTTAAAAATGTGATGGAAATCTTCCCCACTATTTTTTTTTCTTGTATTGGGGATTAAACTCAGGACCTTCCACTTGCCAGGCAGGCGTGGTGCCTGGTGCCCTGAGCTACATCCCCAGCTCCACTTTCTTTCTTGTGATTTCTCTGTTTTGAAATGGAAATGTCTACCTTGTCTTGTCAGACCACAGTCCTTTGGAAGAAAGTAACATGCTTCTTTCTTCTTTTTTTTTTTTTTTTCAGGTTGACAGAAACAGTTTAGCTGAGACTCACTCATAATCTTTTGGTAATAGCTAGATGAGATTTTGTAAGAAATACATGGAATTGTGGGCATCGAGGGTTTAAATACATCTCTCTCCAAAATTTACCTTTTCGATTCTTAACCACTATTACTTAAAAATGTGACCTTATTTATGAAGAGTCATTGCAGCTGCAATCAATTGAAATGAAGGCATTAGGATCATTATTGCCTAACGCATTACAACTAGGATTCTTACAAAAAGAGATACAGATGCATATGCAGAGAAATTGACATCTATGTACAAGGGCAGAGGTCACCAAAAGTTACTGGAAAACCACCAGAAGTTAGGGTGCAGATGCTGAACAGATATTAACTCGGAGGTAATCAACTCGATGACATCTCAATGCCCAGCTTAACGCCTCCAGAAAACTGAAGCGATGATTTTACCTTTTCTAAGCCATTCAACTACTTTCCTTTTGTACACTCTCAAAGGACATCTTCCTTTCTGTCAAGAGAACTTATCTCAGTTAAGTTTATTCATTTGAATACTGTTAAAAATGTTTACTTCATAAATTTGAGTCAGAGCTCCACAAAACATTTTTTTCACTCCCTTCTTAATCTGTAGAACCTTAAAGTCTTTATTTTAGCTATGAGCAACTCAATAGAATGGATGAATGGATAAATAGGTGGAAGGATGGATGAATGGGTAGATAGATGTCATGCTAGCTTTTCACTAATGTCATGTCCACACGGCAGAAAAACTCGGCTTTACATATCAAGTGCTACAGCCAAGTCCTAGTGCATGACAGGTCAACTTCCCGGCATGCTTTGAAAACTACTGTGCATCAAGACGGTCACATTTGAGTATGTATGGACTGGGGATAAAAGAATTTTAATTATTAGCATGGATTGCTAAAACTTGAGCAATTCTTTGCTGAAGGAGCAAAGTAGTTGCTGAATTTAATAGAAACAAAAATGATCCCCTTGTATAATTGATTTTATTACTTGGACTATCTAAGTATATAATAAACTAAATTTCAAACATAAAAAATGCAGTAGTTGACTCTGTCAGAGATACTAAGGAGGGATCTCGGCTCTAAAAGTTGAACCATCCACTGATAAGTTTGTTTCACAAAATTGACTTTGTATACAGAGTATTCAGATAAAATTCCTCCCTTTATTTTGATGGCATAGGAAAGAAAATAGGGACCTGGGAGGATCAAGGTGTCAACCAGTCACTCTAACCCATTACATTAGTCATTTTTTTGTCACACACACAGCCGTCCCAGGAAAAAGTGTAGAATATTTCCCACCACGAATGTTTCATTGTCTTCATCATCAAGGACAAGTTTTCATCTATTTTATTTATCCAGCTGTTAACTTGCGTTTTCAGTACTTTAAAAGCCATCGAATGCATTCTCTTAGCTTCCTTTTTCATGATGAAAGGCTTTCGCATTTTGTCATCTCTTTGCGCTTACTGGAGTCTTACCTCTGCTTATTATTGACGCTGTCTGTGTTGTTAGTTTCTCTAGACGCCCTCACCTCCCACAAGGGGAGATCCTGAGTAGCGTCGTATATGCCATCTGTGCCACCGGTGTGTGTACAGACCACGATGACCGAGAGAACTCTCAGCTGGGCAGGAGAGATGTAACAAGAAACTGAAACAAAAGAAAACAAACTAGTTTCCATCATAACTGCTAAGGGCAAAAGGGGGTAAAAGAGGATCGGGAGTGACCGCAAATGGAATTGTAGATCTACAAAGGGTACAAAGGTTCCCAGAGGAGGGGAACTGTGGTGTAGTGCGGGTACTTCCTGCCACCTGGCAGCCGTCTGTAAGAACTGCATTTGCTGAATTTCAGCTTCCCAGAGAAAATAAAAGGCACAACAAAATCAGTCGCTTCTCTAAAGTTCCTTCGATGTTACCTGATGGTTTATAGAGAATTGCACGTTATACGGTCACCAACATGGTGTCGTGGAGCTTTAAAAAAGTTAACAGAGAAGCCATGTGCCCCCTGTTGTATACTCACGTATAAATACATACACATCGAATACTTTAAAAGCCATCAGACATTGGTCTTTGAGAGCTGACTTATATCTTAAAATTGTAATATGTGAGGCCTCTCATTTTGGGGAGTCCTAAGAGACATCTCCCTTTTTTGGCCATTTTAAATTATATATTATATATAATAATATTATACTATATATTCATTATTATATATAATCATATATATATATATAAAATCTCCAGGGATTTAGCTCAGTGGTTCCAGCATCTGCCTGGCCAGTGCAAGGTCCTGAGTTCAATCCCTGCTAACCACATACAACAATATTGAGCGTGGTGGCTCACGCCTGTGATCCCAGCACTTGGGAGACAGAGGCAGGAGGATTGCTGAGTTTGAGGCTTGCCTGGGCTACATAGTGAGCCCAGGGCCAACCTATATATAATTATAATATAATTATAATTTAATTGATTTAAATTATATATATGAATTGTTCTTAGAGAACAATCTGAAGCTCAAACAAAATGCAGATTGCTGAGATGAAGAGATTTAGTGGTACAAAACAGTCTTTGTGTTACGGCTAATTTTTGTTGTCATGCAGTTAAGAAAGCAGTAAGAAAGTCAGAGAATCCCTGAGCTAAGACACATTTGCCCCCTAAGAAAGGCAGACTGCCTGGGACTGTGGCAGGCTGGCCAGGAGGGAAGTGAGCAGTCTGCGAGGAGGACAGAGGTACCTGGTATTCCACTGCACATGTCCTCAGGGCCATCATTTATTTATGCTACCTTTAAGCCTTTGGTAAAGTGTGAGAGTTTTCTATATCGTGCCCAGGAGATTTGAGCTTTCCCTCTGCTGTCCTGTGCGGTCCCTGCAGGTGGACCAGCAGCAGATATGGCGGAAGGGAAGAAGGGATGAAATGCTGAGCTACAGCCACGAATGTTGGGGTGAGAAGTGACACAAATTAATGCTGCGATGGTTCTGTGCAACTTGTAACAAATGCTGAGTGATTTATAGGAAAAGGAGGCAGAGGGCCAAGTGCCCCAAGTTAGCAAATAACTTCCAACCACACACACTTGAAGCCTCGCCCTTTTAAGGTTAGGAAGCGTGGGTTACACCCAAATTACCTTTCTCCTTCTTTTCCTGGAAACTTCCTACCATGTGCATCTAATTCAACGTCCAGAAGATACAAAAAGCCTTCACCATCACGGACAGTATACCACACTTTGAGTCACTGAGTGAAACAACTCTGGGCTTTCTCAAGTCACTTGTTTGTCCTTGGCAGATTTAAACTCATCTGGAAAAAATAACTTGAACTTAGGCAATTCCTCATCTCTGACGTTAGCCAGGCCCTTGAATAACAGCATTTCCTTAGACTGACTCGCCTGCTAACAACTTTGGAATCAGCCTATGAAAATTCCAAAATTTACAAAGTACACTACCAAAGATGAGTTCTACTTTTAAAATAAATGAAGCTATTGGTTAATATTTTTTAAAGGGTGAGATAAGTTTACAATATACAAAGGAGATTTGTTTGAAGCAGAAGTTAAAAAAATGATACAAATAGCCGGGCGTGGTGGCTCACACCTGTAATCCCAGCACTCGGGAGGCAGAGACAGGCGGATTGCTGAGTTCCAGGCTTGCCTGGTCTACATAGTGAGCGCAGAGCCAGCCTGAACTACAAAGCGAGACCCTGTTTCAAAAAAAAAAAAGATACAAAATAAAACAAAAAAACTTCCTAAACGAAGGGCCTTATCTACTCCTAAGGTCACTGCTACTGGGAAAGGACATCTTTGTGGGTAATCCTATGCCCCTGAAATTCTTCGTGAATAATTCTGATTACTGTTAAAGCGAACTGACTGAGACATGAAGACATACCACAGACTGCATATATTTCAAACCCATCCCTTGAAGTTTTGACTTATCCATATAGTAGATAAAATCCGATACATCATGTTTTTTTCTTTCATGGAACACGTTTTGTGAGTTTTTAAGAAATCTTTGTTAAACACAACATTAGAAGGTTTCTATCCTATTTTTTTGTCCTAGAAATGTTATAGTATGTTGAGCTTTTTTTTCTTTAGGTGTATTCATTTTTATTTTGAATTACTATTGTATAAGAAGCTAAATATGACCAAATTTTTCATATGAACATAAATTTTCTCAGCAAAATATGTTTCAGAGATTCTTTTTTTTTTTTTTCATTTATCTGTCTTTGTACCCTTGTTGGAAAAAAAGTGTTGTTTTTATATGACTAAGTTTCTGGATGCATTATTCTGTTCCAATAGTCTGAGACTCTATTTTTTTATGCCAGTATTAATATGCATTGAAAGTGTGAGTGTCCAAATATGATGTTCATAATAATATAAATATATCCTAGCAATTTATTAGTGTTTCTAGGTATAAGGAAATATATGAAATTTTCATTTTTTATTCCATAAGCACACAAGTGGGAAAATCACAATGTCAATTGCAACACAATATGGTAATGACTATTTAGCTAAAGATATGTAAGACCATTATGAAGAAAGTTATAAGACCTTAATAAAGTATTTTGAAAAGGCAGGTAAATTGGGAATATATGTAAAGTTTTGACTTGAAGACTCAATAAAATGAATGGACAACCCCTTTTACATTCATTTGTGAACTCCATACAAAAATCTCGAAGCAAGTATATCACTCTCACATTTTATATACAAGAATATGAAGACAGCTATTTCTCTGTAATTCTGCTTTTAGCATATAAATATAAAGTTTACTTTTTGCTCTGTGGTATCTGTTTACCTAAAAAATATTTTAAATACCCAAAGAAAATACATCTCAGATCCATTTGGTGACTTCATACCCGAAGAGCACACACGTTAGTTCAAGAAGCATCTTACTTTACTGTGCATAAAAACCTATCACAGAAGAGCATTTTACACTCTATAAAGTGGTCTCACACAGAGCCTGAAAGATAGAAAAGCGAAGAAACCTGGACTAAGGGTGATAATTCTCTGATAGAGACTACTCTGAGCAGGCTGCAAACTTATAAATTTGCTCTTCATATTGGAAGTCTGAGTCCATCTCTTAGGCCACAATGGCTGCCTGAAAACGCAGAAGGTGGTGTGTGAAGAAACAACTTCGCACACCACTGGTTATAGTAGAGGCCTCAGTGACCCATGATACGGTGACATCTTGGATGGCAAAACAGTAGCTCAGCTAAGGGCAGTGTGACTCATGCATAGAGCTTCTATAGAGGCAAAAATTAACGTACGGGAAGAAACAGATTTCCCATGAATCTGTGAGCTGTTCCTGCTAGAGTATCTTGTTCCCTTGTTGCGAGGACCCTGCTCTAGTCAGTGCTCTCCACTCAGCTGTTCCCCGAGCCGCCCCTCACCCCTTCGAGGAGCTCCAGTTTGATAAACAGTGGCAAGCTCCAGGAGACAAGATCTTAGCCTTTAGAGCTAAGATGGGTCCCCTCACTTACGTAGTAAAGACTTTGTCTTCTGTTTTCCTGCCACCATACCCTTGGTCAGGTGATTAGAGGACTGATCAGCTGCCAATAATTCTCCAAATTGGAAGCAGAGTGCCTGGTGTGTCCGACACAAAGCGATTAGAGTTCATTATAGTGTCTTGATTATCGTATTTTAAATGAAGAAGGGGGACTTACTTTTTTAAAAACCAGGACAGTGGGGCCAAAGATTTAGCTCAGTGGTTCTGGCTCCTGCCTAGCAAGCGCAAGGTCCCTGGTTCGATCCCTGGTAACCACATACAACAATACTGGGAGTGGTGACTCACACCCACCAGCAGTCAGTACCACATTCTACAGTGCTGGGTGTGCTGGCTCAGGCCTGTAATCCCAGCATTGGGGAGGCAGAAGCAAGAGGATTTGCTGGGCTTCATAGTGAGCTCAGGGCCAGCTGGAACTACAAAGTGAGACCCTGTCTCAAAATAAATACAGGGAAGTAAAACACATGTGCTATCAGTGTAAATGATACTTGTCTAAGGAACATGTTGCTTTCATGTATAAAGACTGCCTTAGGTGATATAATTGAAGTAAAAGATTATATTTGTTGAGGAGTTTTTTAGTATCTTCACTACAGTTCACATAGAAATCTATTTGCTGTTATTTTTTAGATTTTATAAAGTTTTTGAAAATGTTTGAGTTCATTGTAAATGCTCAAACTATATTAAAATTTAACATTTCATTTTTACATTACACATATTGTACAATAAAACTCACAACATTAAAATAAATCATTAATAGAAATACTAAATATAAATATGGGTGTTATACAAACCAGCTTATGCTTGGTCTTAGAAAATTTAAACTGACTCACCTTGAGTTGAACAGGGTAATGAAAAGTTAGATGCCAGTAGTTGGCTAGGAAGCAAGAAAGACTAAATTAGTATCATTTACTTTATTAACTTTGGACCATTTTATATGCCCATAATTCTTGATTTTTTTTTCCTTTCTGACACTTATGATCTGATGTTTTAAACAGAATTCAGGAACCTTTATTTGAGTGGATATGAGTCTTTTCCCTTAGACCAAAGATTATCATGCCCTTAATTTAAAACTTAAAAAGAAAATACAATGCAAACACCACTTCTGCATTACTTCCAGCTACACCTCTCTCCTTAATATACCAACACCCATATTGCACAGAAAATATTAGGAAATCTAAATAACAATTTCTTTTTCCCTTTTTGCTGAGTAAATCTGAATCAATGATAGATTTAAGTCACTCGAAGAAGCCACAAAACAAGATGTTTAGAGGGGCTCACTGTTGTATTTTCAAGAGTAAGAAATCTTATCTATGATTCTAGGGTGCAGTAATAAGAAGGAAACAGTAAGAGGACAAAAAGGAGAATTGAGGAAAAGGGATTATGAAGGCATTAAGGAGTCTCAGTGAAGGCTTCCTAGGAAATGACCTGTTTTAGACGGAACCAGCAAGTAGGTTATGGAAGTAGCAGAGACAAAGACAGAGAAATACATGCTATGGTTGAGTGAATTTGTCCTCTCTGAAGCTCATATTAAACCTTAATCTGTACAGCAATGAGGTAGGGAGGTGGGGCCACATGAACTGACCAAGTCCAATGAAAATGTCTTCAATTATCGTCATTTCTTCTATACACCTTTCCTTCTCTGAGCTCCTGATTGGAACTTTCTGATCTCCTCCTGACTGAAATCCAGCCAAAAATCCAACCATAAACACCCACCGATGTTTGAAGTCATGACTCTAGATAATGATTTTTCCATTTTTTTCAGATTCTCCTTATTTTTTTCTTCAGGTAGTTTGAAATCCATACTTCAATTTTCCTCTATGTAGGACTCTCTTGGATTAAGATACTCAGCTTTGGGAGCTGGACATTTAGCTCAGTGGTTCTGGCACCTGCCTAGCAAAGGCAAAGTCCCTGGTTTGATCCCCAGTAACCACATACAACAATACTGGGCGTGGTGGCTCACACCCACCAGCAATCAGTACCACATACCACAGTGCCAGGCACGGTGGCTCGTGCCTGTCATCCCAGCACTCAGGAGACAGAGGCAGGAGGATTACAGAGTTTAAGCCTTGCCTGGGCTGCATAGTGAGCTCAGGGTCAGCCTGAACTACAAAGTGAGACCCTGAATTACAGAGTAAGAACTTGTCTCAAAAAAAAAAAAAAAAGAACTTGGCTTTCTTTGGCCTGGTAGAAGGCCTCTGTTGACTTGTCTGTACTTCCTTTACTTGGGGACCCTGTTTTCAGACATGAGATCATACTGCTTGAAGCAGTAGATGGACTACTACTACCTCACTCACCCCTTGCTGCATTTGTTCACATACTAGAGTTGCAGTACTCCAGAAAGCATCTGAAGTCCACCAGAAAATTTCAGCATCTCAGGAGTTACATGAGGTCACTGATCTCACTGGAAGATAAGTATTCTTCCAGATTTTTCAAACCTATCATGATATGTTGTTTCTCCATAAGTAACACAAGACATAAGTAATTATGAACTTAATTATTGAAATAACTCAGTCTAGTTATAGTCAAGAAGGTGCTACAGGTCTGAGAATTTAGCTCAATGGTTCCAGCATCTGCCTGGCAAGCGCAAGGTCCGGAGATCGATCCCCGGACTACATACCACAATGCTGGGCGTGGTGGCTCAAACCTGTCATCCCAGCACTCGAGAGGCAGAGACAGGAGGATTGCTGAGTTCGAGGCTTGCCTGGGCCACATAGTGAGCTCAGGGCCAGCCTGAACTACAAAGCGAGACCCTGCCTAAAACAAAAAACAAACAAACAAAAAGTGCTAGAGCCAACTTCTCTGTTAAGCAGGAAATAGTGAGAGCCTTAAACAGGCAACTCTCTAACATGAAGATTAGAACCAAAAGAAAAGGCTTTTAATGATTCTGATGGTTTAAATAGAAATTTGTGCTTCAGTAGCCATATACATATACACTATTTTTTGCATCTAGGAGGCTTACTTCCATTGTAAGTTTCCCTGGGAATATAGCAAGCAGGATTTTCACAAAACAGAGCAGTGGAGGGGGGCGAGCAAAGAATTCCGGCAAAACTTTCTGAGGTCATTACGCTCCTTTGGTGACAGATGAAAGAAGTTGTCATGGCTGCTCAGGTACATTCCACAGAGCGGTCAGCTACTTAGTTAACTCACAGTTCCCTAAAATCACAGTTAATTTGTAGTTGCCCAATTTAAATGGACAGGTGGTCTCCTCTCTCATTTGTATGTAACTGGTAGAGCTACATGTCTAGAATGACATGCTAAGGTAAGTCCCATGATCGTGCTCTATTACTAACAGCATGAATGAGTCACACAGCGCTTGACAGGAAATCCATTAGTAATGTTAACAAAAGAAATCCGCCTCCCACTGCCACTCCTTGGGCAAGACCCAGAGGAGACTGGAAAATACTTTTCCCTTTTAGTACTTCAGTTTCATTAAGAGGAATATAGATTCCGAACGACCTGTGTATAAGGTTGCTGAATGTGAAAATTCTAGTGCCAGAACTTTTCTTACCTGTTGAGATTTGAATGGATAAAATTTAAGCATAACAGAGTTCTATGTTCTGAGTTCATGATAATTGGGAAGGTCCAGGGAAGAAGCTGCAATTTCTATGGTAGAGGAAAAACGAAACTTAAGAGCATGGATGGGAGGAGCCTCCCACTCCCTCCCTGGGCGTCCTCAGGCTGAGCCCAGCACTGCTGAAATTATTGGACAACTCTTGACTAGTGTCATTTTTCCTTGTTATCTTTGGAAATACTTTGTTTTCTCAGCGTTTCAGGAGATTACAACATCTTGCTGTTCAGTTTCTGAGGCCTTCACTGATTTGCCTTCCTTTTCAATCCTAACAAGCACCTCCTGCCTTACTAAAGCTCTCAAGATCTGGTTTTTCTGGGTGAAGCAACTGCCAAGAAGGTGAGTCTTTTCAGTGATTTTGAGAGAGTATCCAAATTTCTCCTAGAAATCCACACACAAAAAAAATCAGTTTTGATTTTTCTGGGGGAGAGAAGTAGAGAGCTACCAGCTGTATTTATAATAGCAGCAATAGCTTACTTGACTCTGATCATTCATTTAGGAAAGTAGATATATTTGTTTCTCCACAACTGAGGCCTGTGTGATAAACTTTAACTATTATAGATTATGAAAGCAATGACCTGAGTATGAATTGGGTTAGTTGATATTTGGAAGAGAACTTTGGCTGTCTGGACTAGAGAATTTACAGGAATTATAATATAGTAATTTATAGGAAATACAACATAGTGTCATGGTAGTGGCATGAGAAGCATCATGAAATAATATTAAGTAAAAAGCACATCTGGATATAAGACTTTATCATATACTGCTATCCCCATTTTAGAAAACAGGAAAACAGACACACAGTAGAAAATTTCTCAGATTCAGTTTTCTAAATATTTGCTTTCTTAATATTTTTCTAAGTGTCCTTTTTAAATTTTATTCTACATCCATCAGTTAATAAAGACAACATTTCAGTTGGGATAGGGTCAGCAGTTTTTAAAGTTTATTGTTTTTTAGGTGGTAAGAAGTAGCTTAGAGATGAATTAGAAACATTTCTATTATCTGTTTTTAGAATGTTTTAATACTTTCTCTAGAGCCCATTACAATATTTCATGTGTATCTGAACAGAATGTGAGATTTCATATGTTGATTTCAGAATTTTTACTTGTGTAATAAATCTTTGTTGATCGTATTGCTCATTTTTTCTTAATCTTTACAGTGATTTTTACCTTGCTCATTTAGTAAATGACAAAGGTAGCACAACATCTACCATAAAATTGCTGGATTTTTTCTTGTAGTTCTTTCAAATTCATATTTGTGTGTGCACTGATGTGTACTATACTATATATTCTATATGTAGCATTGTGCCAGTGTATAAAGAGAAATAGAGTCCATACTACCATTTATAGTACCATGAAGGACCATTAAGTAATGCCAAATAGAATATCCTTATTATTAGAAAAACATATGCTTGCTTTGGCAGCACATATATCGTAATAATATTAGAAAAATATATAATTAAGGCTGATGCATCTCCATAGGAGTGGAACCTTTTGTCATTATGTTGTATCTGATAATACTGTTTATCTTATCATAGTACTTTTTTATCTTTCAAGCGACATTAATATAAATTGAGTTTTAGTTATTCTTTGCAGATTCATTTAGTTATTTTTAATTAAATAAAGTTTTGTTAGCAACATATAGGTAGATATCTTAAATCAAATTTGATAATGTGTTGTATACTTGGCTAGACCTTTTAGCTGTATAATTACAAACTTTGACTCATTTTAACTCACATGTCTTATGTTTTAAAACAAACACATTAGTAAAGCATTCTAGCCTTTTTACTCCCTCCTCTCCACTTTTTTTTCTTCTTTGTACCAGGGTTCGAACTTGGGCCCTTGTCCTTCCAAAGTAGGTGAGGTACCCCTTGAGCTAACTCCCTGGCACCTCCTCTTCACTTTTATATTTCCCATTTTTCTTCTCTTTCATCAGTGCCTTATTTTAAGACATTGTCACCTTTATTCTCATTTTACTTAATTTTGGCCTGCAGAATTCTCAGCTTTGCTTATATTTTCTTGTTGAATATTACTTCCAATCAATGTTTCTGTGTATGTCTTTATCTTTCCATGTTATTGAGATCACTAGTATCAGAAAACAGTGTTCTATGATATTCTGTTTAGGTATTCTTTTTTGTAGCTCTAAATTTTCATTCCAATTATTTTTTAACATAAGACAGGTTGAGAGCACCTCTTTCTCATGTGCAGCATTTGATATATTTTGAAATTCAGAATTTGGATGCTGCAAAAGGCTATTTAATGTATTTATTCTAAATCCTGTACTACTGGAAATTCCACTGGGATCCGGATCATTACACCAGAATCAAAAGCAATAATACTTCAACAAGAAATTGTAAATGTTCCCATTTCAGTGGAATGAACAATTATAGGTAGGCTTCTGTCATCTCACATCTGGTTATATTTCACAAGTAAATTGTGTTTCCACAGTCAACAATCAAAGCTCTCTATTTTAAAGCATTTTGGTTTTGCAATACTTATGGAATTTGGACTAGTATAGAAACTATTACTCTTGTTGCAACCTGTTGTGCTCTCGAGGAAACAGAATTATTCTTGAATCTTTGTAAATGATCTACTTTTTATTTCTGGTGCCTTATAGAGTATTTGTTTTGTATTTAGTACTCTTAAATTTCACTCACTATCATGTGTGCTTGTATGGATTTTCTCTCCATTCAGTGGCCCTTTTCAGTCTTAAGTTTTGCTTATTCCCTTAAGAAGGAAGTAATTAACAGCCTTTGAAATTTGAACATTTCAATTACACAAAAGATACACAAACGTATATTTCGAAACTAAAAGGACTTGTAAGTTTAAGCAGAAAATTGGACTCTGTATTAGCCACTGAGTGTCATCAAAGAAGTTCACAGCTGCTAAAGAGGTCTAGAGGTAAAACACTCTCTCCAGAAGCTTCTGGGAGACCAAAATCAATTGAGTCTTAAAGGTTGTAATGGAAGATTATAAGAGTAAGAGCTGTGAGAATAATTTTCCAGGAAACAAAAATTATCAGAGGTATAAAATATTTCTAAGTAAGGTGTGTTGTATATTTCTAAAGAATGTGATGTAAGGAATACAAACAATAAGGAGTTTTAAAAGATGCAAATAATTGAAGTGGACCTGCTAATACAGATGTTTTGTTTTTGTTGTTTTCTAAGATACTGGAGAATTATGGAAGGATTTCAGCAAGGTTGAACCATGGCTTATAGATAGAAAACTGGCTCAATTGAAAAAAATGATTAAGAAAACAAATCAAGCAACAGTATTCTAGCCAATAAGGGTTTTGAACCTATGATGGAAAGCATGTGGATATCTAGCATGTGACAATAATAGGGTAGAGAAACATGCTACAACATCACAGAAGACTGTGCTAGAGAGAACTAATAGATGAAGGGCCAGATGGAGAGGAGCATGGCTATAGAGAGTCAGAACCAATAGGTAGATACTCAAGGATAGGTTCCAGCCAATAGAGAACAGTGACTGAAGCAATCCTATTTGGGAAAATTAATTGGAAAATTGGGACTAAGACTGAGCCAAACTTTCTTGCCTGAAGACCAGCTATGACATATGTGGACTTGAGGACTTGACTATTTATCTTCACCTCTGAGTGACCGGTTAACATTTGTTACTTCTGATGTACTGACACTACCACTGTCTGAGTGATCTGTCACATTGCTCACTCTGGAGTACTGAATAAAAGGTGTGGCAAGCTCGGGTTTTCTGTCTTTGCTACCCAGAATAGCATGGATCAGGCCCAAACTCAGCTTCTTCACTAATTCTCATTTCTGCCTAATTATTAATTACTTCTCCATTGGACTCACAGGAGACTAGAACTTAATGCAAAGGTTCTAGTTACATCCCCTTCCCCTGGTTCTATGTAGGGCAGCCAGGGGCTTTGACATTGCATATATTCTAAGCACTATAAGAACTGGCCATCTCTAGAGTTTCTTCCACCATATCCATCACTGATATGGGAACTTCTTAAAAATGTATAATAAAGCAGTTATGTGTCCATCTTCTATAGTGAAACATCAGGTAATTAAGTCTCTCTTTGTTGCACACACATTGTGACTTATAGACCACACTCTGCTATAAGTCACACATAGGCATATCCTATTTTTGAAATTGTCTGTGTACGTGCATAACAAAACATTGCATGCCAATTTTTCTTGTAGGTTCACCTGTCATTTGAAAGATGGCAAGTTCATTCAAGAAAATCGTTCTTCTGAAAGCTTTAAGCCCTATCGATGAATATCACTTTAGAATGGTAAAGTCCTTATTGGCCAATGAGTTAAAGCTGAATAAAAAGATGCAAGAAGAGTATGACAAAATTAAATTTGCCAACTTGATGGATGAAAAGTGCCCAAAGGATTCAGGACTGGGAAAACTGATAAAACTGTACAAAGAGATACCAGATCTAGAAAGCCTTGCTGAGGTTCTTCTAAGAGAGAAAAAAGGTAATAGATTGTACCCTGCCCAGCATGGACTAGAGCCCCAAAATGTTCATAGGCACCATTCCCGCAGCATACGCTCAGTGTCCGTAGCAATGGTGAGAACTCAGAAGCCAACAAACTTACAACCTAGAGCACACCTCTCCTACTCACATATGTGAGAAAAAAGATCTTCGGGAGGACACAAGAGAGATGAACAACAACAACAAAAAGAACAGAATAAATCCTCAACAATTTTAATACTTTCTGATGCACTGGGAAAAATTAGAAAACAAAAAAAATAAAATTAATAAAAACTTTGACTTTTAAAAGGCATTTTAACTATTCAGACCAATTAATACTGCTTCTTTTTAAAGATATTTACCCCACCATTAACATCTTCTCTGACAATAGTTATGAAGCAGTATTTAAATAAAAACCTGTGTCTCAGAGATGTGAAGACATTCCCTCTTGTAAAATCACTGAGCTTAAAATAATATACAAGGTGTCTAAGGCTAGTATCAATTTGTCACAGCATGAATGAGATCATAATTTCTAATTTGGATTCTGAAATTTGGCAAAGTCTTCTATAGAAGATAACTTGATACTGTCATCATGAGAATTTTAGATCCTTCCAAAGAGAGTATAGGACAAGGTACACAAAATCCACAGGATGAGAAGGCAACGCCAGTGACACTTGGAACAAAAGAAAGGAAACGCCCCCTCCTGCTCAGCCTGAGGTAATGCAGTAAATAGAAGAGCCCACTTAGACACACGGATAGAAACCGAGAGGAAAGGTACTGAGATTACTATGGCCATTTTAGCTCGCCTCCATTCAGTTTATTATATTTTCTTCTGTAGCGTTGCTTAACAAGAAATGCAAGGGAAAAGGAAAAACTGCACCGAAAAGAACCAAGCAGGGCGAATCCAGTTCCGTTCAACCTACACTCACCACAAAGGAAGAATCCGGGGAACCAGAATCAGCTATGGAGGTGCCTTTGTCAAAGGTGAGATGCTCAAGCTCCCGTGGTAAAGCCGCTCCCATGGCTCTCTCAGATCTCACCTTTTGTGGAACAGTTATCTATTTAGTAAAAACAAAGATCGGAGTTAGAAAATCCATAATCATTGTGTACTCATTTGCTTTCAGGGACATGGTGTTCTTTAACTTGTATAATATAATTCCTGATGACAGAAATATGAAATCCTTATGCCTTTAGTTTAATAGCCAAGTAACAGACATTTTAGAGAAGTGGTTCATTAAAAGAGATTAAATCCAAAGATGGACCATCTACACACGTCTCCTGTTCCATCACCACAAATGGAACGTGTAGAAAGGTCTTCTATTCTGTATGAAGCGATCATAAATGACAACTGCCTGCTGCTATCGCTTCGGAAGATGGCCTGTAACTTCCTGGTATTTCCTAGGATGTATTTTTATTTTGATTAGTATCCAGTGATAAAAACTAGATTTTCTTAGTACTCAAGATATGTGCTGCTCCCAATATTGAGCGTGATCATGATGTGTACACACAATGCACTACCAAGTTCGAGGCTTGCCTGGGCTCCATAGTGAGCTCAGGGCCAGCCTGAACTACAAAGCGAGACCCTGTCTCAAAAAAAAAAAAATGGAACTAGCTCAGTGGTAGAGTGAATGCCCTGCAAACATGAGGCACCATGGGTTTTATCCCTAGTACTGAAAAAGAAAAGAATTACTAAAGGCTGAAGATGTTGGCTACTGGGAAAACATGTATATGTACTAAGTATAAATGAGAACTTTGGTTCAGTCTCAAGCACCAAAATTTAAAATAAAGACAAGAAACTATTAAGAGAAAAAGAAAAAAATCTTTCAAAAAAAAAAGAAAAAGAAAACAACATGACAGAGTATATGTATACAGCCCCAAGGAAAAAGAAGACAGAGGTAGAAAAAAATTCAAATCTGTATTCATCAGCCCCTGCTTTTTTGTTATGTGATTTTTCTTCTACCCCAATATGATCTCTATGAAAGTTGCAGATGGAACCTAAGCATATGAAGGCTACATCTAGTATGAATGAGCCAGAGACAGATGGCCCAAGACTGTAGGAGAATAAGGTCAGAGAAGATAAATCATCACTCGTGAATGTAGTTTCTGACTCAAATATCAAGCTTCCCTTAAAACCAGGCCACATCCTCACCACCAACCCACACATATCAATTGGAAATACATTTCCTATAAAAGAGACACATTTCCTGGTTTTGCTTTCCTACTATTGTTCTGGTTGTTAGTCCCATGAATCCATTTTTCCTTCAAGAATCTCTCCAGAAGTCTGAAGAAATTGAGTGTTGTTGTAGTTTTGAGATCTTGAAGAATAGATGGCATGAACCAATTTTCTTGATGGTAAAGTCATACTTAATAAAATAAGTAACTACAACTGATGTTTTGT
>PVIC010040104.1:0-16805 GCA_004025085.1 Thryonomys swinderianus | reverse complement strand
CCCATCGGCGGCCCTTCTGCTGCTGGGCTCCAGCCCTGCTTCCAACTCCCCTTGCTTGAGCTGCAGAGATAAACACAGCATGTGCGTGGCTCCCTGAGCCCAGCTGGCCTGCCCCTGGGTTGCCAGAGTCCACATGACTAAGACTCGGGAAGGCCGCTGACGCCTCCACCCAGCTGTTTGCAGGAGGGCAAAGTCCCTCAGTGCACACAGATATTTCAGTTTCTTACATTCACTTATTATGTACTTGTACTAGTTTCTTGCTAAGGTCTGAGGGTCTTAAGAACTAAACAATATGCTTTCAATTTACGGCTCACTCCTTCATTCTGTACAATCATTTATTGTCTCTCAAAGACAGGCCTGGAGTTTATTAAAAATACAGATTCTCAGATTTCACCCCCAAACCATAGAAGTTGAGCCCAGGGAATCAAACATCTTTTCTGGTTCTTTAGATGATTCATAAATACATTTATCTTTGAAATACTTTGCAGTAAATGAGAAACAGACCTGTCTGGTAAAAAATAAGACTGGCCCCCTGTTTTGGAATTTAATCAGTTTACATTTAATGTAATTATTCCTTTGATTTAAACTTACCTTCTTACAATGGCTTTCATATTTGCATCACTTTTTCTCCCCCTTTCTTGCCTTACGTATATTGTTTTAAAAATGACCCTATATTGTAATTTCCATTAGAATGTTGATTTTAATTATATCATTCTTTAGTTTATATCCTGTGGATGACAGTGTTTATGTATGACTTATTTGAATCTCATCTAAATTATAACTTTATTACTTTAACAATGGATTAGAGTTTCAACTCTTAAAAATCTTTTAACCTCCTTCCAGCTATTATACTGTTGTACTCTCTCTCTCTCATACAAAGATGTATAAAACCATCCTCCAAAGATAACTGTTACTGCTATTCTGTACCTTCAATTACTGCTATTCTGTACCTTTCCCCAGTATTTATCCTTTCTATTGCTCCATCTTTCCCTGCATTTTTCCATTTAGAATCACTTTTTGTTCTGCCTGGAAAACTTATTTAGTATTTATTTTCATGCAGACTGTAGTATTTATTTTCATACTGACTGCAAATCATCTAACTTTGTTTATATGGAAGCACTTATTTCTTATTTGCTTTCAAATGGTATTTTTAATAGAATGAAATTTTGGTTGGACAGTTGTATTCTTTCAGTACAAATATATTTCTCTATTATCTTCTGGTTCCACTGCTGCCATTGAGAAGTTCGCTGTTTCTCTTATTAGTCTCCTTTAAAGATAACACCTCGAGTTTCCAGTAGTGTTTACCTAGATGACTAGATACATATTTCTTTTTCTGTATCTCACTAGGAGTTCTTGATTCTGATTCTGACTTAATGCCTCTACTAACTTCAAAAAACTAATATAACGCTCCACCCAGTTTTCCCTTTCTCTTCTTTTTGGGATTGTTTTTACTTATGTTAGACTTAATATATTTATGTATACTTATATTTTTGTCCAGTGCTCTTTTGCATAGATGGCAATAATTCCATGATTCAATATAACTATTTAAAAAAAACTTATCTTCTACTTCACCTAATCTACTGTTAAATCTATTCTATTTTCAATTATAATTATTATACTTCTCAGTTATCAAGTATTCATGGAATTCTTTTTTAGCTATTCCATTTCTCTAATAAAATTTGCTATCTTTTTATCTTGTCTTGAACATGTTAATAGTAGATATTTTAAAGCTTGTTTCTGACAGCCTCATTAATCAATCTTCTGTGAGCTTTCTCTTATTTTCAGGCTTTTGTTCTCCTATCTTTTTATCATTTGGTTTTTCTGATATGCCTCATAATAAGTTTTATAATGCTGCTCCCCCAATACCATATTGTGTCTTTCTACAGAAAAAAATATGTTTTTTTCACTGACAGCCACTCCAGTCGAGGACAGACTGCCTGTGTCATAATGACTTAAGGCTGACTTTTCATTTCTTCCAGGTCTGCTCTATGTTAGCCTGTTGTTCCTTTCCTAGATCAAGCCTTCGAGGGACTCAGCAGGAACAACTGTGTATTTTCCACAGCTGTACCTGCTCAGTGATGAGTCCTTGCTCTCCAAGTTTCGCTGTTAAGGCCTCATGACCCTGGAGGAAACGTAGCTGAGCCTTTAGCTTCCCAGCTATTTACTCTCCGCGTGGATCAGAGACTGACGCTTAGACACTGGAAACCCCTCAAGATGGAAACTGCCGCAGAAAATCAGACTCACTTTGAGGAGGTCTAGTTTTTCTGGAATCTTGGGCACTCAAACCGTGCCTTCTTTGGTAGCTCTAAATTTCAAGTTTAAGGTCCTAAGATCTGTGAATTTGATTAAAAAACAAAAGTCCTCCTTTCCCATGAGTCCCGAGCCCTCTCCACGTAGGCACAGGGCAGCAAATCCCCCACAGGGTAAAGGGAGACTACAGAGCTTCCTTCGGGCACTTCCGCACCCTGCTGGCCTTGGACCTTCAAGTCCTGGCCTTGTAGGTGACTCTTTGATGGTTTCAGTAGGATTTCCCCAGAGCATATTAATAATTATTCTGTGAGTCTTCTTGAAAGACATGATTCTTTTGGGGGGGGAGATACCATCTCTCCTAACAGGTAAATGCTAAATTGTGTTGGTTATTAGGGCCTCAGGAAGCACAAAGTGGAAATCTTCCAGAGATGGCCCTGAGACAGCACCCAGGCAGAGCTTCCACAGTTTTAATGTGCAAGTTCTATTTTTGCAGAAAAAAAAATACAATTTTACTTTTTGGTGCCTAATTACTATGGAAACGCTGCTTGAAAAAAATGATAATAAAAAATTTGAGGAACTGTAGAGTAGGTGCTAAACACAGATTCTAAGTCACACCAGCTGGAGTGAAATCCTGCCTTTACTCTCACCTGCCAGGCAGCCCGTCATATGTTATTTAACCCTTCTTGGTCAGTTTCTCCATCTGTAAAGTGGGAATGATAAAAGTGCCTATCTCATGGAATATTTAAGAGAATTAGATAAGTAAATATACACGAAGCAATTAGAACCTAAACCATGACTGCTAGGAAAGTGTTCATTCAACACAAAAATACCATCAATATGTATAACTTTGTTTTTAAGTATTAGCTAAGAAACAAGTAAAAAAATAAAAAGCCAGTTTTCAGCTGCCTCTGCCCACAGACCCCATGGTACATGTCCACCTGGCCCAGCCCTCCCATGCTGCAGATAGAGCAAGTGGCAGGGGCAGGAGGGGTGCCCAGGCACAGACAGCTTGTTAATTGCAACACAGAATTAAAGACAGGAACGATTCTCTGATGCATTTCATCAGGTAAGCTGCGAGAGCCAAGCAGCCAATTTCTGTGGCAGGCAGAGGGATCGGAGCCCCTCGATCTATAGATAATTCTCTAACTGGCGCATGGGCCCTGGCTCCGCTGTGATCATTAGCAGAGCCCCCCGTGCCCTGGCTGAGCAAGGCGAGGGAGCCCTGACGTATCCCTGCTCATCTAAATGTTTCATAACACTCCGATGTGCAGATCGCTGGGTCATCAGGCCCAAATTAGCCTGATCGGCAGAGCCACAGACTAACAAGGGGAGTGAAAGGGATAATGTTTCTTTAATGAAAATTTCATCAGTGCGGATTTCTCGCTGCATAGTAAGGTCTCAGCGTGAAGATGGCATCAGAGCTGAGCTGCTGTGCCACTGACCTTTATCCCTGGGAGATGAGAGCGAAGTGGGGCTGCCTGGCTCCCTGGGCGACCGACCGCACGGGACGGGACGGCCTTGCCGCTGGAGGGCCTGACTCTTCTCTGGGGCCTTCGTTAGGCTGTGAGTCTTCTTGGAAGTGCAATCGGGAACACAAAAAGAAGGGAGGAAATATAAGAACAGCCGGAGAGAGAGGATACTAGAAAAATGAGGAAGCACAGAGCCACTTCCAACACGTACATGAGGCAAGACGTTTTCACTCAATCTTCAAATGTTCTGAGAATGGGACTTTAAAAACTCAGCTTGTTTTGTTCACTTACAATTTGAAATGATGCTGCATCATCTTAGCATCGGATGTTGTCCATGTCCCCTGGGAGGTTCTAATCACATTTTTGTTTTTTTTTTTTTTGAGACAGGTTCTCACTTTGTAGTTCAGGCTGGCCCTGAGCTCACTATGTAGCCCAGGCAAGCCTTGAACTCAGCAGTCCTCCTGCCTCTGCCTCCCTAGAGCTGGGGTGCCAGGCATGAGCCACCACACCCCAGCATTGTGGTATGTGGTACCGGGAATCAAACTCAGGACCTTACGCTTGTGAGGCAGATACTGGCACCACTGAGCTAAATCCCTGGCCCCTCCAATCACTTTCTTAACTATCACCCCACTTTGGCTCAACAGTCACTAATGTTAGAGTCATTTGCTGAATTAAATCACAGACATGGCACCTCCTCTCTGCCATCTGAAGTGCTTGGTACCATACCCAGGCCAGGTCCTGGGTCCCCAGCAGGCCATCACTCAGGCTGCAGCCCCGGGAGGGGACAGGGCAGTGAAGGGATTTTCTAGTCAGAGAAGGACCCTGCGGACCCAGCCCCTCCCCTCTGCGGCCCCTCCCTGGTGGCAGCGCAAGAAACTCGCATGTACCAAGATGGCCACTGGTTCTGAGAACCAGCCCTGGATGTCAGTAGTGAGTCTGCCCAGGGTCAGCACGGGCTTCCTTGTGAGTTCCACACCGGGATGGAGCCACAGCAGGACCTCAGCAACGCAGAGTGCAGGGCCCCCCTGGAGGGGAGCCCCGGGGCCCAGACTCTGCCCTCCCGCATCTCCCGCAGGTGGAGGAAGGCAAGGACCACACTGTGTCCAGCATGGCAGCCCCATCCCTCAGACACGTCCTGACGGCCTATGGGAAGGAAAGTCAGCCTTGTCAAAGAGTCCAGGTCCCTTGCTCTAGGGGGTAGTTGTATATTTTCCTGGCTGAAGTAATTAAAAGTGTATCGCATGTTGATCCTGTAGGGCTTATTGTGTTATTACACAGACGCAGTTCCACAGAGCAGCAAGTCACCCCTGCTCACGGTAAGCCAAGTCCCCGCTCCAATAAGGAAGTGATCCCCGGTCTTTTCTAAGCCCCCGCACCACGGTATCTCTCCGTGGGAATACTGCCACCCTGGCGCTCTCATTTGGGGCTCCTGACAGCCTGAATGGAAAGATTTTAATGCCACTGGTCTCTTCCCGCCCCAGGAAAGAGACATTGTGGTACATATTTGTAAGGTCCATCTTACTGCTTCAAGAAAAAACAGATTTCATAAACTAATGGTTGATTTGTCATTTCTGCATTTAGAGCTCATTGGGAAAGGAAAGCTGAATTATCCCTTTTTCAACATATTTTGTTTTCTGGTAGCAAATTATAAGGCAGATAAAGGGCATATAGATAACTATAAAACAGGAGGGAAACTACTGATTTTTAAGAAAATATGTAAACAATAAGGGAATGCATAACAGCATGTGTTTATAGGTTCTGAATCTTGCCAAAACGCAAATAGTTCTCAAGGAAAAATTTCAGGCGTCTTAGTAAACTTGATGCACTATGATCAAATGTGTTAGTAGATTTGCGACCATGGGGAATTAAAGTTGATCTTTAGGAAGGATTAAAAAGCTAAATTAGAGTTTAGTTTCCATCTCTCATAACCTATGAAAGCAAATATTTTGGGTGTAAAACTACTATCCCTTTTGAAGTTTCAGACAAGTTAAAATGTTTATTTTGTGTGTCATTTTGCCTTTGTCTTTACTATCTAATTAATTTCACGTGTGGGCCAACCTGTGAAGGCTCCATAGTCCCAAGAAAACATGGTTGGATATTCATAGTACCAGGAGTCCCACAGTAGCAAGGCTTATCCAAATCACAGCCTGCAGAAAAGAGGACAACAGGAAATGACCCTATCAGCTCAAGTAAAAGGCACTACTTTATTTTTTCTGGAGTCATACCATTGAACTCTCCAAGCTGTAAGTGTATAGCAGTGCATACCACTATCAGCTCTTTCTTGAGTTGCTTTTTGTTTTAGTCGAACTGTCCTGATTGCAGTTGACCGAATCTAAACATTATGTCTACAAAGAGCAGAGGAAGAGTTACCATGGGCTTTTTAATGAGCGCATGTCATTTAAAAACCACTTCAGGCATAGTTGGATCCAGGTGCTTTAGTGATGGTATCAGGAGGTGAGGCCTTGCTGTCTCCTGGTTCTGCCTTTCTCTCTGTGGCCCCCGTGTCTTGGTAAGCTGTTCTGCCCTGGAACCTATTCATACTCTCATAAGCCCCAGTAGAAAGATTCTTTTCTGACCTACAGTTTCAAGACAAGTTTCAGTTTGAGTCTCACATGTTGGTCCTTGATCCAATCTCTGTGGCCAACAGCATTGACTTTTCTGTTGTCTGGGGTTCACAGCTGCTCCATAGGAAGACCCCAGTTCAAACTTTTGAAACAAGGCTCATTGTCTGGCTGTGCTGCAGGGAAGAAGGAGGAGAACTCACCAGTTCCCGTGTGATCTTTTAAAACCTCGGCTTGTTACACAGCAGAAAAATCTCACTCTGATTCAGGAAGGAGGTGTGGACCCACCTTCCACAGGAGAAGTCTACAACCATGTAGCCATCTTTGAAAACACCATTTCACATGGTCAGCCCCCAAACACATGCTGATCGGCCCTTCCGCTTCCCCCACTTCATCCTTTCCCATCCTCCCAAATTCAGTTGTTGGGGTCACTTCCCCAATAACCCACTGCCTGCAGAAAACTCAAGCCACAGTAAAGGAACCTGCTTACCATGGACTGAAGCTTCTGAAATCATGAGCCAAAACAAAGCTTCTTTCCTTTAAGTTGTTTGCTTCAGGCATTTGTCATAGTAACAACTATGCTCTACTTTTATGCTGAGTAAAGACACTGTCCAGAGAGCTTCAGCCTCAAGCAATGTAGAACCCTCCATGTTTATAAGAGTTAGTAGGTTTAGATGAAAATACATTCTGGACTGAACTGGCTTCATTCAGAATTTGTGATTATCCTTAGGAGAAAAGACAAAATGCACCCAGGGGTACATTCCAACATAAACACACTCTCTATGTTTTTTGCATGACTATTTTATCTTCTGCTGTTTAGCTCTCTCCCATTAGGGGCCACCTGCATTCTCTGTTTTGCATTATTTGGAAAAACTTTTTAATTGTCTTTTAATCTCTCAGTTTTCTGATGCATCAACATGTATAAAAGAGAGATGAAATATTGCTCCCTCTTTTTTATTTGGCTTCATAATTCTTATGTTGCAGTGTGGCCAGGTCTGGTTTGATTCAAATCGTACCACATCTGAGTATCCCCATTAAAAAGAAATCCTCTGGGAGCCAGGATTTGCTTTCTTTCCTGGTGAGTCACTTTATCCTTGTCCGCCCTGAGCATGTACAGTTGGAACTAGAGGTCAAACACAATGCTGGTTTATTTCTAAGTCTTAGTCAATTATGTGGGTCATTTTTAAGCCCTGATTTTTCTTTTTTTCTCCCTAAAGAAACAATCTGTAACTTTTCTGCCATCAAAAACAGTGGGCATTTAAATTCTTCACTGATTTATAAGTTATTCCAAGGACACTCTCATCTCTGGCTGATTTACTTTATCTGACTTAGGGGAAACTATTTTTAAAATTAAAGCTATTCTTCATAAGTTAATGATAGTGCCAGGGCACCTCAGGTCATGAAGACCCCCAGAAGTGGCCAAGGTTTCAAGAGTGACATAAATAGGCTGCAGCCATGCTGCCTGAATTCTCATACAACCACCAAGTGGCACTGTGGGCAGAGAGACGTGACCAGGTCCACAGTTCAGGACTGGATCCCAGTCCTGCCTTTCAGGTCTCCCAAACCATTCTAAAAAGATTCTCTGCTCTTCTACCTCAAACAAACATCGACAGGAGAAACTGAGGCCTAGAGACCTAACTAACAGACTGGTGAGTGGTGCAGTCTCATTTTGAACACAGAACTTGAGAGCTCAATGAAATCAACAGCCAGCACCTGTTTGGATGCCTCCAGATGGGGTCTGTGAGGTGACCTGGGTTGGCCAATAACCACAAAGGACCTTTTCCATAGAGGTATTTAAATATTGCCTGGTCTTGGTTTTTATCTGGAATCTTATATTCTGTTAGCGAGAAGAAAGGGTGATGGTTGTTGGGGTGTAGCTGTCCAGAAAGGACCCAGAACAAAGAAATAAGCAAGCCCAGGGCCTGAGATGACCACCATGGGGCCAATGATGATGATGCTGGGCAAGACTCGGAAGATGAAGCAGCATACAACTTGCGGCTACTTCTGAGAGGGAGACAAGGAGCAGCACTATTACTGTGAGAGTCACTGGCCACCAGGTTCATGTCACATTTGGTCAGAGTGCAGAGAAATGTTTCAAAAATTGCCTCAAAATTCACTGTTATTTTACCTCACGTAAACTACGATTTACTTAATTTTTTCTTTAATTTGACTCACTTTTTTACATAAAAAATGTATTTAAACAGAAAATTTAAATCACCTGTGAAAGCAAAACCCATTATGTCACAGTGGATGGATCACATTAGTTCAAACAAACGAAAAACCCATATTAGGAATATAAATTGATACTAAATGTTATAAAATATTCACCGAGCATTTAAATTTGACATCTTAGGAAAGCTGGTTATAATTTTAACTCTGTGGAGTTATTCTTAAATAGTCATTTAAAATTTTAAAGGAACTTAACCAGACAAAAGCAAAGGAACCCAAATGATTCCTTGCAAACCAGTGTGGCAGTCTTATCTTGGATTGGGTTCCCTTTGTGGATGGCTTCCAAAGAGTCTCTAGGAGAAGCTACTGCTTCAAATGAAAGAAGATCATCTGGTATACCACCACCAAAGTGGATCTATTATGAAGTTACCATGGAGAAGGAGTTTCTTGTTAAAGACAAATGACTGGTGGCTTTCTGCCATACATTGATACTAATCACATGTGCCTACAGTAGGGTTGTACACTGACAGTTATTGCCACATTCTTCCACAGGGCCTCCATCGGGCAAGGTAGACATCTAGCTCACTTATTTTGAGGTTGACCGTGTAATTTGTACTGCCCAAGGAGGCTTGACTGTGTGGGCCACATGCCTATGCCATGGATCTACACAGCAATGACCTCTTATACTCTGGCTTCTATATATCCCAGGCAGCTGCACCTCTCCAGGGTCCCACAGTAGATGCATAAGTCAACCTGAGACCATCCCACATCTATAGATGAGCCCAGCTGGTCTACAGCTGACCAAACAAAGCCAGACAGGACTAGGTATAGGCTGTATTCTATACTCAAGACCCTGGAGTGTGAAAATAATTGCTTGTGGTTGTAGGACATTAAATGTGGCACTGGTGTGTCACATTATGATTAGAGCAAAAACTAATCTACCTCTCTAGTTGGAAGTGAGCCCTTTCTCACCTGTCCTTGTAGAAGAGTGGCTCATAAGATGGGGAAGGCCCACCAGCCATGCATAGACAGAAGCACTGTCAGAGTACAAGCCAGGGAAGACTTCTTCTCATGATCAAAACCCGAAAGGATGGGTTCCTTTGTTTTCTCAGTCCTTTTGCTTCAAGACGTGTCATCTGGGCTCATAAGGCACCTCCCTGGAACCAGGTAATGTCCAATAACTTGGCCCTAGGTGAACACCCCAGAAAGCCAAAGAGAAAGGAGAGAGCATACCCCCTGGCTCACTGCTTCCACCCTCCTGTTCTATGATTTCAAACTAAATAACTCATAAACATTTTCATCTCGATCGCCTGAGACAAGATGGATTGAGGCTAGAAACAAATGTATTGATTAGGCACCATTCACACACCTGTCCCTCTTTTGTAAAGAGCTGAAATTTGAGTGCTGTGATTTTCAAGTCAGAAAAATACTAAATGGAAGCGTATTTGCCAATAAAAAAAGAAAACCCCGCAATAACACCACAGGGACTGAATTTTCGATAATATATTTTTAGGGAGTTTTAAGCATTTTCTTCCCCAAATTGGCAAGCTTTGCCTTCAGTTTCAAGATTTCGATTCCAGAATATTTTTTATGTTGCAAAATGTGCTTGTGTGTACCTCCCCCTGTGCTAAAGTGTCTCTTCTGCATTTTGCAGTGTGATTTTTAAACCTGAAATTGATGGTTTGTGTCGTGCTGAGTCATTGGGATGGGAACAGCCTGATTTTTAGCTCTATCTGGACAGAGATAGGCGACCTGTGACTAGAAAAAAAGCAACACTCAGCACGTTCCTTAAGAGGCTAAAAACAACCAATTCCTCCTACCAGATGGGCTCCGGTGGAGCAGAATGGCCCTTCCTTCGTGATTTTTATCCTGGTAACAGAGAAAAGGAGTCTTTGGAGCCACCTGTCAAAATCTAGCCAAGCCAGGAGACATTTAATCCATGTCATAGAAATGTTCTAGGCTTAAGAAAGAAACACGAGGAGAGATCGTTCACTTCGTGAACACATAAGATCTGAAAAGGTACAAGGAAGGCTTGCATGTGACATTCTTGGGCCAGATCAACCCAATAAACCTTGGGATCCTCTCAGTCCTGGTCTCCAGAAAAGACTTTCCCTCATAACTATGGAGTGTTAACAAAATATTTCTTTTTTCCCCAACTAGTGATGAACCATGAATTCGGAGTCTGATTTTTTAAGTCTTAGCATCATTAACCACCTCTTGAACCAGAGAATGAGAGATCCTCAGCCAATTCTGGTTGAAGCTTCATGGCTCTGGGGATCCTGAAAAAGAAGAGCAAGAGTTACAAAGAAGAAAAGGTCTCCAGTCAAGAGAGTCGTGATGTCCCCACGCATGGGAGCTGCACTTCCTCAGAGGTGGACGTCGTTCCGGAGCAAGAGGCCCATCAGTGAAATGTGAAGTGAATCTCATGTCAATGACACGCATGACCGAAATGGAAACATGAGCTCAGGCCTAGTTTGTCCCTGGCCAGATGGGGCTGCTGGGAAATGCTCTGACCTAGGAGTCCAGGATAACTTGTGCTCTCAAACAGAGGGGAATGTGCAGTAAATAACACGCTGGGGCACAGGTGGCAGCTGCAAGCAAGGCTGCACGGGCTGGAGGTGTTCTAGAAATCGGGACGGCTCTGCTGCAAATGCTCCAGCCAGGCTGGGCTTCTGGCCCCTTTGGTTGCCATGGTGATGACCATGGTGATGCAGTCAGCAGGGAAAAGGCCCTAGCTCTTGTGGTCTTGGGGATGTGCTGATAATAGTGAACTGAACCCTGCCCCTTCATGGTTAAGCCCAGAGGTCACCTCCCTGCTAAAGAGTCCTCAGGAGCATTTCCAGGGCTGCCAAGGCCAGTGCCCATGTGGCCATCCTCGGGGACCTGTCTCGGGTCGTGAACCACCCGTCTTCCATTTCCACCTGACCTGCTCTGGCCTGGAGACCATGGGAGCGGGCCCGGCTCTGCCAAGATCCTCACACCCCAGCATCAGGATCCCTTGGGGTCCCCGGGAGTTAGTTACCCTGTAGGTCTGGAACTGGACTAAGAGCCAGGGGCCCAGGGAGTTTGTGGTGGTGCTGCTGCTGCTGGGCAGGAACCATGCGCACCGCTCCCCACTGCAGCCCGAGGGCAGTGACCTCACATCCTGTGTCGCCTCCTCACCGCCTCACTCGGCGCCCCTGCTGGCTGCACAGCCTTGAGCATGTGGGTCCCAGGAGGCCGTTTCTGTGGCCTCCTCTCCTCCCCCTGCCCCTCGCTCACCGGCTCCAGCCACGCTGGCCTCCTGTCCTTCCTCCCGAGGATCACTAAGCTGTGCCCCAGGGCCCTCGCACGGCTGTGCTTGGACACTTCCTGGGGCTGGCTCGTCCTCTCAAGGCGGCCCTTCCTGGCCCCCTGCACGGCCTGCCCCTCACCCGCATTGTCCTGTCTTCCACCCTCCACCCGCCATCTCCTGCAGTCGCCGGTCCAGTGCCCACAGCTGGCCCTGCAGTCGGACAGTACCTGCGTGGGAGCAGGGTGTCCGGCTCTCCTGTCCTGGCCCAGGGCAGAGCCTGGTGCGGGAACACAGGCCTGGGAGGACCAGGCCGCAGGCCGCTGCCTCTGACCTCAGGCCACCTCGACTGGACTGTGGAAATGCTTTCCGGGCAGGTGACCAGACCCGGGCTCCAGAGGCACCCTGCGGGCTCCCTCCTTCCTCTGGTCCCTCCTTCCTGGCCCTCAGTGAGCGATGGCTCTCATGGCTTTGATTCCATCCTTTAAAATGAAAAAAACTAGAAGTGCATTCAGAGACCACTCTGCTGGGTGAGGGGGAATGGGTGCCTTGTGGGGTCTTTGTTGTCATCAATTATTGATTGAGCCCTGATTGTGTCCTGGCGCCACCAGGCAGGAAGGACACGGGGTCCCCGCCCTGGGCGTCAGGAGGAGGAAGGCTGAGTCTGTGAGCCTGAGGTCTTGGGGCCGAGGAGACAGCCGCGCCTCCTGCCTCGAGACCGTCTTCCTCCGTGATCTCTTTACTTTAATGATGCACGTTTATTGTCTGCATTTAAAAGGTCATAGGAAGTTCAAAAATATTCCTTACAAACAGAGAAAAATAACTGCGACTCCAGCATGCTCAACGCACACGCAAAGCCCACGTGGTCTCTAAAGCAGCGGTCAGCCCAGGCGCGGGCTCCTCAGGTTCCACCTTGACATTCGTCCCCCGGAGAGAGCAGCCGCTCCTGCCCCAGGCTGCAGACACCGCTGTTCTGGCTACAGAATGTTCCATCCCCTAGATCTACAGCCATAGTCCTCTGCTGCTGGACACACAAGACTGTCTTTTATTTTTGTTATGTTGATAAGCGATTCTGTTCAGGTCCGTGCAGCTCTGAGCACCGAAGAACAGAAGCTTCACTAGGGCAGGGGAGCTACGGGGCTTCCATCCCCACCAAGTGGATGGAGAGGATAGGCCTCCTTGGGGTGGCCAGGTGGGGAGCACACCTGCTGGGGCTGTTTCTCTCTCCCATTTTCTTGTGCCAGACAGACAGAAGAATGGTGGGTGATACTTAAAACAAACACGTTGCTCGCCTTCTTGCTCTAAGGGTCCAGCCGGCGCAGTTCTAAGCTCACTCTTATGTGACTTCGAAGCTCAGGTTTTCCCTCTATTATAGGGGAAGATGACTTTGCATGAGTGTTTTTTCTATTTGGAAGAAGCTGTTCTACCCCGTCTGGGCACCTAAGAGGCTAAGGACACTGGGGTCACTCTAGTGTCCTCTTCTGGAAGGAAAGATCGTCATAGCTTCACAGTCTTTAGAACCTTGTCGTACAACATGGCTGGGCAAGACATTGCTACCAACACAACACTGTTTTCTTTAATCAGTGGTGACTTTTTTGTGGGGTTTTCCCCTAATTTGTCTTGAAGTCTGTCTCTCGATGGCAGCTGCTAACTCTACCTCTGCTCTGAAGGACTTGGGGTCCCAGAGGGTCACAGTCTGTCTCTCATGGGACGCTTCTTTCTCCAGGCAGACAATGGAAAGCCTGAGTGTCCGGTTCTGCCCCAGCGAATTTCCTCTCACCAAAATTAGTTCATAGGCCAAAAGTCCTCATGGCTCTTACATGACCAGGCTCCAGTTTCTTCCAACCAGGGCAACTCTCTTCCTTCCATCCTGCACTCAGTTTGCGTGCACAGAGAGCCCCAGACCCACAGCCCACAGGCGCCATGTTCAGCTTGGGGATGGGGTATGCTTCCTCCTGAGGAGGACTGAGCCTCAGAGGCGGGGCCCCCAGTCTCCCAGGCTCCCTGAAGGCTGCTGCTCAGGGGCCTCTCAGAACAAGCAGGGGTACTGGCCCCAGCTGCGAGCAGCCTCTTCCTGCTCTTGGCCTACCTCTGGGGCCAGACCAAGTACCTGCCCTGAGTGTCACTGTCCCACAGACCGTCGTCCTCCCAGGAGCTGTGTGGGCCCCTTACAGCCTGGCCTAGAAGCCCTTCCTGCCTCAGGACTGGCTCTGCCTCCATGAAGTTCCAAATCCCAGGATCCCACATGTGAAAAGAACCCACATAACTTGGTCATACATATAATATTATAGACAGCTATGTTAGGTAGACATAATGTAGACCGTTAGATAGGGCTGAGCCCTCAAAAGAGTCAGGACTAAGGTAAAACACATTACAGCCGTGACTGGGGACACATCATTGGATACCAGGCCTCAAGATAAAGACGAAATGACCAGCCCACACACTTCTCCAAAGGACAAGATAAGCACTAACACTGGCCTAATGAAGTCTAGATAGACATCTGCCACCTAGTGGGTGACTAAGACCTCCAGACCCACCTTTTCCTGGAAAAGTCTTTGCTCTTTTCCTGTACTCTTACTATATGACTTCCCTCCCTGTTGGATCACTGTTACCTAAGTGATTATACTCACATCCTTATACTCATCTGGGTTTTGTTTTATAAAACTTCCTATAAATTGTGGTCCTTGGCTACCCATTCAGGGCCCCTCCTGCCTCTCAGGTGCTGTCCTCTCAATAAATGTTTCCTACTTCTAACTTTTGTTGTCCCTAGAATTCATTCTTTAATTTTACAGAACAGGACTCAGCATATCAGACGTCTATCAGGTTGGAAATCGTAATATTTCTCTTATGTTATTTGGAAGTTCTATGTCACCTCCTATTTGCTCCCTATATAGTAATGTTCCAGCAGAAGGCTTAGTGTGACCAGTGTGAACTATAAGAAGTGTGTGTGGGGTCTCAGGCTGGTGGACCGCAGGCCTCTCCCTGGTCCTGGGTTGGAAGCGGGAAAGCAGATGTGAGATTCATGCCAGGTCAACAAGGTGGCGCTGTGTTTCTTGTAGGCGGGTGGACAAAGCCTGACCATGTGTGAGTAAAAGGCTCCATGAACAGAATGGGGCAGACGGTGGAGACACCGGAGCCAGCCACCAGGCCCAGGGGCTGGATCTGGACCTGCTTGACTGCAGAGGCAGAAAGTTACCTCCGGCCAACCTCAGCTCTTCCAAGGGAGAAGTAAGGAAATGCACTGTGCTTCTAGCCAGCTCTGCCAGCCGCCCTCAGCTTAGCATGTTTCTTTCTGCCCACAGCGTGCAACCTCCTTGCCAGGCAGGTGTGAGTGCCATGGCAACCTGAAGCACCAAGCGTCCCAGAAGCGTGGAATTCAAGACAGACGCAGTGTGAAATGTGACGTACACGGCCAACCCCACAGCCCAGCTCTGCCTGCTCAGGGCCGCAGAAACAGGATCAGCAGCGCTGCTCATAGGATTTTGCTTGCAGGGCAAATGCTAAACCCACAGTTACCCCCAGAACCAGTGAATGTAATTCTGGAAGCACGATGCACACCTCACCCGCGGTCCACCCCTAGGAACACCATGTGGAAGTGCCCAGAGTTCTCAAGGGCTGTCAACTGACTCTCTGAAGACAGCAAAACTAAGACACGGTACCACTCACATCGCTGGTGACAGCACAGATGATCCCTCCCTCCCTCTGGGTGCTGGATTCATGTCCAGGTATCTGGGTGCTTGAAGAGTCAGGACGCTTTGAAGCAGAGCTAGATGAAAGGTCCCAGGGGGACCCGACCAGGCAGGCTCCTGAGGGGACTGCATTCTCAGGTAATAAATAGGCCAGCGTGTTCTGGCCCTGCCGAACAGCTTGGCGCCTTCCACGCTCACTGATGCCACTGACCAGCCCTGGATCTGTGATGTTCAACTTCTATCACTGTAGCGAGTGTACTGGCCCTTCTGGCGAGCGTTGCCTGGGCTCTGTGTGAAGGAGGTGGGTGCACAGGGCTTGTTCTGTGACCCACAGCGCACCACAGGCAAGGATATGGCAGGCAGCTGCCCTCTGTGGAATACAGTATTAGGTGAATTTCACAGTCTCACTGTGACTTTGGTCTCAACCCAGTGGCAAATCCTGTCCAATAAATTGTCCCAAGAGCTCTGTGACTGCCGTGTCTGGGGGCCGAATCTTGAACATCCATCTGAAAGAGAAACGGGAGCCTGGGCCCGAGTGGCAGCAAATGGTCCATTTAGCAACAGCTTCCCAGGCCCCGGATTGTTCTGGTATAATTCAGGGGAGTCTGTTGAGTGGTGGCAAAGCCAGGCCTGAGGCTTCAATGTCTGTAATAACTCAGAGGAGGCAAAGAGCATCCCTGGCCACCGACACTGAGTGCGCAGGGCTGACCTGGAACAGCCCAAACCCACGGCTGTGTCTGGCCCTTGGTTCATCTCTCACGTAACTGAGCTGCCAGCTACAGGTGTCAGATCCTTACAGGCCAGAGCGGCCGCTGGAGGATGCGATGGACCAGAGGAAGCTCTGTCTGACACATGCTCAGTCGGCCAGGCGCCACCCAGAGCAGCAGGCACTGAAGGCCAGCGCTTGAGAGCCTACAGGGGCAACTTTGCTCCCCGGGGACACTGGTCATATCTGGAGACAGTTTTGGTTGTCCCAGCCCTGGGGGTGCCGGGCTACTGACACTCTGGGTAGAGGTCAAGGACACAGCTTAACCCTCCCACCATGTGCAGGACCATCCCCAAAACAGACTTGTCCTGACACACATGTCGTTAGAGCTGAGGGCGAGAAGCTCCTCTTTGGAGCCACAGTGGGCATTCGGGTCCGTTGTCAGGATGGCGCCCAGGACGGGCCCAGCTGGACATTGTCCTTTCCATCTGGGCATCGCGTGCCTCACACAGAGCCAGACCCATGCGTGAATCCACGCTCCAGCTGCTCTCCTCCCTCCTGCCTCCTCCCTCCTCCCTCCTGCCTCCTCCCTCCTGCCATGTCTCCCCACCTTCATATTTCTGTTACTGGAAAAACACTGAAAGAAAATAGTGTAGCGTCAGTAAAAATCTTGTTTTCCTCAGTAAAAAA
>PVIC010040103.1:0-16817 GCA_004025085.1 Thryonomys swinderianus | reverse complement strand
CCCCTTCCCCTTTCCTTCTTTTTCTTCTTACCTTTAAATTCTTGTTGCTGTGCTGAGTTCTGCTGGAAGTTCCAGGTTGACCCCCACCTTCCATGACCCGTGCCCAAAGGTCCATTCATGTTCCTCGGCTCAGCATTTGCAGTTCTCTTTGCTGACAAAATATCTGAATTTTTTTCCTTGTTATTTGGCCCACTCATGTATTAATTAAGTTCAGCACTTACAGTATATATCCTCAGTGCTCCAACATACACTGTCCTACGAGGGGCACGTGGAGGACAAATAAAGTCCTGACTGTGGTAACTGAAAAAGCTAATGTATGTTTATCCTCGTGTATTTTTCTTCAACAGATTCAAATAAACAGATTTAGCCACATGCTTCTCAGATTTTCTGTCCAGTGGCTTCTTTGTTTTCTATCATATTTCTTCCTTAGTGGCCCCCCAAAATATCCAAAAGTGGTTCCTTGGGTTTCCTGGCTGTGAGAATACATGCAGTCATAACCAGTTCATTCTTGCTCGTCCTGTCATTTCAGAGGTGAAGCATCTGACAACAGTTTGGCGGTCTATGTTTCTAAATTTGGAGCTAAGTTAGGGATCCAGAGCCCCTTAGGGGTAGCGCATCGATTAGACATCGAATCCCCTAGTCCCAGGCCTCAGCATCAAGGAAGCAAAGCAAATGACTAGACTAGAGAACAGCATCTGGCCTTGACGAAATATAAACTCAGGGGGCCCTGGCTGTCCCTCTGACACCTTGTGCGGGCAGGGCTGCAGCCAGCTGCACCTGGTGTCAGGACCTCTCCAGACTCTGCCCCAGTCTGCAGGAGGACAGGAACAAGACATCCTCGTAGAATCCCTGCCCACCGTTCTCCTCTCCTCTCTGCCCTAGCTCTATAGCTGTAGCCTGTGTCTTGTCCCCAGGGGCTGAAGAAACAATGTTAGAGTTCAGAAAGACTGTAGGGAATTCGGAAGAGCAGCTGGCTGCCTGAGAGGGGCTGGGTGGTCTCCACGACAGCTGTGCTCGCAAGGGGCACTCCACGCCAGCCCCCACCAGTCTGAGAATCCTGACTGGAGGGAGGCTGCCTGTCTACTGTGTGCCATCACCAGTGTCTGGATGTCCCCCTGACCGATATTTTCACTGGAGTATCACAGCTGTGGTTGGAATTCCAGGGAACTTGACGCTATCACTTGTTTTGTAATTACCATTCCAATATGATGATTGGGGTGAAATTGTGAAAGTACTGGTAAAATAGAGCACAGGTCATCAAACCTAGCTTTCAGGGCTTTCAGAAAAGTGAATGGAAGAATAACAGCCTTTATTTCTGCTAAAGATGACAGTGCTATGCTGAGTTGACCTTTTGGGGAAGTTCTACCTTAGTTAATAGCTAGTAATGTTTTCTCCTGAGCACCAGGATGGCCGGGACCTGAGTGGGAACCAACAACTAAAGTTTGGTTCGGTGCAGCAGGGAACTAATAACATCTCATTCAAGTACATTATCATTAATTTCTTATCACCACTATGTAGAATTCAGTTTGAAGTCACTCATGATAGTTCTATAAAGATTAGCTACCTGTTTCTCTCCTTTAATCCTAGATAATCCTATAATTTTGAAGCCAATGCAGTGTAACCTACTGTGAAATGATAAGGCACATCTAAAAGTGGAGTATTTGGGTGTCTGTGGCTTTCCCTGTATGGTATCAGTTTTAATTTCCACCCACTTTGAGTCAATTCTCGTTATAGAAAACACATGGCCTTCCCTAAGCAAACATCTGTGTTGTGATAGCACAGAGGAATCTCAGTGCACGCAACCACTGTGCAGCTTTGCAGATCTCTAGCCACTGATTTTTCCATCATTTTTAAGGTGTGTTTTACTCAACTTTTGGTTGTATCATCACTGCATTTTAGCTTCTTTCTGATCACAGTGGATCACCCACCCCGGGTTTGTATTTTAATTTACAAGTAATCATCCTTCTGGCAGAAAGCAGATGTAAAATTCCTAAGGATTTATTGTGCTATATTTAAGTATTATATCTTTTTCAAAAAAAATCATAAAACCAGTAAAACAGTGCTTAGATGCTAGATTTCTCGAGGCGGTTGTTCTTTCCCTTATAATGAGAGAGTTGGTGGGAGGAAGGAGAAGAAGGTGCCCTCACTGCCCTGTGCTCCCCTGGATGGATTCTGCTACAGAAAAATTGGTACCTCGACTAGTTGCTGATGTGTTATCAAATGTAGAAGCAATGCTAGGGACCAACGCAACAGAAAAAGATGCCTTTTGACAAGGGCAGATTAAGGGAATGAAGCTATCTAAGGCAGGAAGGAACTCTTAGGAAAATGATTCAGAAAGCTCTAGATTGAAATTCTCAGTAGATGCCTTCCCCACCTGTTTTCAAGTCTCTATAAGCAGATGGTGATCTTTCTGGTCTTTTCTTTAAAAACTTGAGAAAAGGAGTGTATTTCCTGGTCACCTAAGAAGTTTCTCTTTCATTCTAGAAAAAGAATTCTATAAAGGGAGCATTTATAAAACTTAGTTTGTAAGTTACACACTTAGGCACTGCTCTAACATGTGTCATACGGTACCCTAATGACCTCTGCTGCTGATCATGCAGAGCCAATATGGTTCTCCTGAGGTTGGACTGACTGTGTGGCATGGATTCACGGTGATGGTGTTCACCAGTGACAGGGTGTTTGTCTACAGAGGCTGAATTAATAATTGGCTGATAGTTTCTTAACTCCTCGTGGTCCCTCAAGCAAGCAATTTAGTCTTCACCTTTCTACCTGAAAAGTAATTCTATTATGTCCTAGGAAGATTAAGATTGGGTGAGGAAACTTAGGCAATAGAAGACTGAGAACAGTGATTGCCCCATGTTGGTGATACAAGTTCACCTGAGCAAATACTAGGGCCTGAGGCAGGACCAGTCAGCAGTTAGAAGGATTTTATGAAAGGAACTTGAACCCTAATGTTAGGGTTGCAGGCTTGAACTACACAAAAACTGATATCCGTGCCATAGCTCAATGTTAATATGCTATTAGCTTAGCTTCCGGCCGTGACACGTAGGGAATATGTGCAGAACCAGAAAAATAGCTGTGGAGGAATGTGACTCATAGAGTTCCCAAGAGTCTTCCTCACATGTGATTCAGCTAGCCTGGGAAGGAAGTCCACATCTGTTTTCCTGGTGACTAATGAGCCAACAGCTGTGAAGCACAGTGGACTTAGAAGGAACTGTCTACATGGACATCAAGGAAGCAGGATGTGAATTCAGAGAACAGAACAGGGTAGCAGCGGGCAGAGCCGGTAGCCCCTCGGAAACTGGAAGCAGGCCAGGTAAGGCCATGCCCAGCAGCCTAGTGGCTGCTATTTGTAAAAAAACAACTTGTTTTAAAGAAACTTCCTGGTATGGGTGATCACCCTAGTCTCTTGGAGGAGCCAAGAGTATATTAAAGCATGGCGCTTGCTCTGTAGGAGGAATTTAGTGACTTGTTTATCAGTCAGGCTCCTCTGTAACTCAGGCATTAAATAGCTGGTATACTCCCAGTGTACTTGTTTTCATGAGTGAATTTACACATTCTGGTTATATGAGAACCATTCTAGGAATGAAAGCAAGTAGTGCCTCAGCAAACAGAGTGACTTCCAGTTCCACAGAGTGGATGAGGAGGACCGCCCTGATGACATGAACTGGAAAAGCTGAGTTTCCATTCCCCAGCCGATGGGTACCTAGCCAAAATACAGTTAGGAAGATCCCACTGCCTGAACCACATAGTCCTTGCTCATTCTTGCTGATTGCACGTGTCGGGCTTAGAGTGGATTCCATCTAACACACAGCCCATCAGAGATACCTTTCACATGAGCCAAACCTGAGGCCTGGTCAAGTGGCAGTGTTTCACCATGTCACAGACTCTCATTGCCACATCCAAGGAAGATTTCAGAGAAACTGCTAAACCTATTTCGGCTGCAGTTGAAGGACACTAGGCCAAGAAGGATTTAGAGGCACCAAAGCAGACTTAAAAAGAGCCCCCTTTCTAAGGACCGCATCCCCAGGCACCACATATCTGAAGCAGATTTTCTCCCCTCTGTTCACCATGTGTCCTCTGTGTGCAGGGTGGTCTTGAAGCTGTCAACAGCACATTCTGTGGAGAACTTCTACCTAAGGCTAAATCACAAATACTTATCTCCATAGCACCGAGTGCGTCAATGTACTGTACCTGCTGGGGACCAGCTAGATGGCATTTCCATGAGCCCTGGTTACTTGGTTACGTGGGTAAATTAAGCCCATCCATCCACCCATGGTTGCTTTGAAAAATCTACTCAACTTGTTTTAAAGAGACTCCTATGTTCCTTTCCTCTTTTTACCCTCGGATGGTCTCAACACATCAATTGTATCAAAGTGCTTGACACTAAGCCAACCCCACTGTATGGATATGTATAGGAACTGTGTTATGTAAATCAGGATGTGGTGACCATCCTTGGCTGGTTTTGGTAGGTAAGCTTCTCCCAATATCAGAGCTTGTTTTCTAGGGAATAAAATCCATGCAATTTATTTAGTAGGATGGAACCACAAACCATCCCACCTGCTTTTCTTACATTGCTTCTGTGCCTCTATGTTCAGTAAAGTGACAGAAATGTAACCAAAGGGAGAATGGGGCTTGCTGCAAGGAATCTCTGAATCCTCTTATGTGTGGAATGTCCCTACCTTCCTGGTATGAAGCACCCTTCCCACTGTCTCATATACTTATGCCAAATACATACATACTCTTTATTTCTCAAGCCAACATTTATCTTTGATGTCTTCTAGGATTGGCCCATGCTGGAACAATTTCTAAATATAGACACACGAGCAGACTAAATCTCAAAGCCTGGCATTAGTTCAGTTGGCCAATGCAAGTTTATTTTTCATTTGACTTATTGTTGTGTTTCTGACAGGTTGAACTGTGTGGTTGCAGAGAGTGCTCAGCCCAGAATCCTTTCATCCGTGTCTGACTGTAGCAGCTATGGTCACCCAAGACATGATAACTGATAATCGAATTCATGTAACTTATTTAGCAGACAGTCAGCCAACCTGGTAGGCTCAGCAGTGTTGTGAAAAGGAATGGGAAGGATCATTCCCAACCTATTAATTTTAAGGCTATTGAAAAAAACCCAGCCAACTTCACCTGTTAATGCCAACAGTGCTAGAAATACCCATCTTCGGTGTTGTTACTGCCAGACTAATTGGGATTGTTAGTTGGGGTGGCCACAGCCCCACAATATTCAGAGTTCTATTCTCTGACAGGGAAACACTGTAACCTGAATTAACAGGGGTTTACATGAGTTATATGTAAAGAATGTTATGTATAAACAATCAATACTACATGCACCTGGTAGATGCCCAACCAGAAACCAGCCCATGTAGAGAAAACATCAGCCCCAGCACTAAAGATAGATGTTGGAGAATATTGATAGTAAAGAAAAACTGATTTGAAAATTTTTTTCTTCTCATTTTCAGTCTTTCAACTACATTTGACAAATTTACAGAACCAGTACTATGTTGTTTTTAAACATATTTTTAACTTAAGAATTTCATCACATTTCATGAACCAAATTGAATAAAATTTTAAATATTTAGCTACTTTAAAAGGAACCATATGTAAATTAGCTTCTCCATTAGTTTCCTTAAATATTTGTAAAATACCCTCAGAGATGGAAACCTTGTTCCATGTGGTGTTCTTTTTTCTTTACCCTGTGGTTTTAGGTTATGCTAATATCTAAACCACCACCCTACAACTGTTATATGACTACATTTTAAAATCTCTTTGGGTTCTTAAAACTTGGGATAACATTAAAAATCTTAATTCAGGGCTGGAGATTTAGCTCAGTGGTTCCAGTGCCTGCCTCACAAGTGCAAGCCCTGAGTTCGATCCTGGTAACCACATACAATGCTGAGTGTGTTGATTCACGCCCACCAGCAATCAATACCACATACCACAGTGCTGGGCATAGTGGCTCACGCCTGTAATCCCAGCACTCAGGAGGCAGAGGCAGGAGGATTGCTGAGTTAAAAGGCTTGCCTGAGCTACATAGTGAGCTGAGGGCCAGCCTGAACTACAAAGCGAGACCCTGTCTCCAAAAAAAAAAAAATTTAGCTTAAAATATACAAGTAATCTATAAAACGAAGTAACTGCATTACATTCTGTGCCATGTAGTCACTTGTAAGAGCTACATGTAAATGTTCCTCAAACTCTCTTCTTTCACCCATGTCTTGCTAAAACAAGGCCCTCTCACAGTTGGCAAAGGTGGAGGTTATCGTTTCAGAATTTAGCAGGAACTCTGTCTGCCCTAGAACAATATCTGGACGCATACTTAGGACTGGTAACAAACCATATGTCCCTGCTGAGAAGTAAGAATAAGAGTTGAGCAGAAGGGAAGGAGACAGGACAGGGTGTGTTAGTATCTGTGCTACCCTGCAGTTTTCCCCCAAAGCCATTACTTTAGTGTGTCAGTCTGAAATTGAAAAGGCATCTGCATGTCCAAATTCAGACAAATGAGGTGCCCAGGCTGCCTGGTGGTCTCTGGCCAACGGAGCTGTGATGACCTTAAGAGATTGGGTTTCCTGAAACACTAGCAAGGACTGAAAACAAGTATATATCCAGTGGTTTCGAGCATGTAGGTAATATGTACGGTATTTTTGTTCAGTAAAGAGAGGCAAAACTAAGCACCCAGGACTGGGAAGCACTGGTCTGGTATCTGCCATGAACCTGAGCCAAGTGGCTGACAAGCTTGAGTTCCTCCCTGGAAAGCGGTTTCATCCACACCTGGGCTTTGGTGGGAAAACAATCCCCCAGGTGCTCCCAGGCTAGATCTGAGTGTGAAACACTGGTAGATTAGCAAGTCCTATGAGTCCAGCTGAGTAAAAGGAGGCACACTTAGCTTGAAAAAGGAAACAGCCCAGGTTTGTAATGAATTAACCCCTGCCAAATTGAGCACCTTGAGGTGTATCTGCACTTAATTGGCTTATATCCCACGGTTTCTTCACATTCTAGGTAAAGATTAACCTTGCCCTTGAGTGAACTCTGGTGGATCTGTAGAAATGTGCATTTGGGTGTGCCCAGGAGTGTGAAGTGGAAGCGGGCCAGTGATCCCTGAAAATCTTCAGTTTTTGTCTCACAGGCTCTGGCAGTAAAGTTAGGCAAGAGCACCCTGAGAGGGTTGTACTGACTCGTGTCAGACAAATCAGCAGCCCAGTTTCTAAATCTAGCCCAGAATGACTAATGATGTGAACTTGGAGCCTCCTCTCCCTGGTTTCTCTATTTGGGGTATTGATTGCTATTCTTCTCTTCCAAGAACAGGAACCTAGATCGCATCTCAGAGATTCTGATCCTGATTTATTAAGTGCTGCAGACCTCATCCACCAAGGGTCTGAGAATTGAGACCCGATATTGTCTTCCCTGAGGGCCATCCAGCTCCTGGTGCCTTTGAGCTGCGTCCCCTCTTCTGTCCTCTATCAGCCACACCACAACTGGCTTAGCGGTAATGGCTGCTCAGAATTAGGTTTGGCTTGTGATTGGTGTAACCATTTCCATTAGGGCCATATTTTAGTAGGGAGCTTTGCACCAGGTTTATGTGAAGTATTAAAAAGTTTTCTAAGTAAAACTACCATATCTCAGTATGGTTCAGATTAGAATTTATTGAAAGAGGGATTATGCCATAGACAATAATCTCCCAGTCATTTAGTGCCTTACTACCTATCAAATATGAAAGTTGTGACTTGTTCATAAAACTTCACTGATCATACGAGCTTGGACATACTTAATTTCAATTAAACAATGATAGCATTCACAGAATGGTTCATATGAATCTTTCCGTCTTCTAGAACATTATCTTTTATTTTCTTTACCTATTTCTGTCAGTAAGAACTGGTTAATATTTTACTTGTAAGTGTCATTTTGAAATCCCTCTTGGTTTATGAACAAATTCTCCAAATCTATCACTTTTTAGTTTTAGGTACTAAGGATTAAACCCTAGGTCTGGCACAGCTAAGCAAGTGTTCTACCTCTGAATTACCTCTCCATCTCTTTTTACAATTTTTTTGTTTTGTTTTGTTTTGTTTTGAGTGAGGTCTTGCTAAGTTGCCCAGGCTGGGCTCAAATTTCCTTCTTTGTTTCCTCAAATCTTCTGTGCTTTTGAACACACGCTCTCTCTAGTGCTGATGCCCTAGAGACAGCCAATAAGACCTGGCTTGCCCATTGGACAGGCCAGCGGATAGATGGACCACCAAACTGAGTCACTGGAGCCCATGGTCTGCTTCATCTTTACTTTTTAACCTCTTGGCTGGAGGTAACTTTTTCACTCCAGTGGCTTTTGTGAACATTGTTTTTTTCCCAATTTTCTTTATATTAAAGTCTCTGTCATACACAAATATTTTATTCAGAACGCTCTCTCCTATCTGATATATTTTATTGGACTATTTTCTCTCTTGTTTTTGCATTTCATTAACATCTAAAATTTTTCAACAAACTTTGTCTAACTCTATGATGTATTTTTACTCAATCTACTTAGATCACACAGACAATTTTTAATGTCAGGATTCCAGTGATATTTCTTTCTACATCTTCCTAGGTTTCATGCAAATAATTACATACCTTAGAAGCTTAAGATGAAAAACTTGGCATACTTTGTAAAGAAATTCAAGTTTTTAGTAGTTGTTCCGGATAGTGAAATAGATTTTTGCAATATAGGAAAAATGTTTTGAATGTCCTATAATGCTTATTTTCTCAGTTCTTCAGTGAGCTTAAATTGTGTGGCCCTTTAAAAAGAGAATTTTTTTTTGCTGCTGTTGATGCCTCCCTGTCTTTATTTAAGCCACAGTCTTTTTTTTTTGAACCATATTAAAGCAAATTAACCTAGTAAGGAACAGATAGGCTTTTATTTACTGACTATAGTTCTAAGCACCAGAAATGGGCAAAGGAGACCAAAAAAGAAGTAGGAAAAATGAGGCATTGAAGAGGAGCCAACATGTTTCGGAAGGGATGATCATTTCTGCAGTGGCAGGATGTGCCTTTCTCGCAGTGTTTACTCTTGGGTTCAGAAATAGAAGAGAAGAGAAGGTAGATCATGCTACAGTGTGAAATGGATACAAAACACATTAGGCCTCACATGGAGTGTAATCAGACTAATTATGCAAATATATGCATAAACAGTTCTCTCATGAATAAATCATCTGCATCAACCTTAACACTCAAGGTTAAAGTAAGTCATGACACTCTGGCCACACAGTGACTTTGCTCAGGTACCAGCTGCAGGTATGCTTTACTCCCTTTTGTCCCCATAATTGGATCTGAATTCACATAGAACCCTGACAAAATGAACTGTGATTCTGAAAGACCTGTACGACTTCTTTCGCTTCTGTGGGAAAAGACCACCTTGCTTAGTGAGGACATGGTAGGAGGTTATGAGGATGAATGTGGTGTGATTGTTTTTAATATGTTCACCTCAGTGACATGCAAGTTGGTTGTATAATCACATTTCACCTGGAATGTATTCTAGTATATGTGCTGCCGAAGTGAGCACTGGAATGTATTCTAATAGTAAGCATTTAGTTGCCTGTTTAAAGGAAGGAGATGCTAAATTAGCTTAGAGGGAAAATGTGCTTGCTTCATTCTTTATAAAATAAACTGCAAGCTTCAAATATATTCCTAAAGGCCCTGGGCCTGACTAATTAGAATGCTGAGATCTAGTTAGTATTAGCATGTGGTTTTCTTTTGTGTGAATGTAGATAATATGATGATTTGGATTATAGGCAGGAAATATTTTTCTGGCAAACTATATTCCATGCCTCTGAGCATGGCATAGCATTGTTAGTTTTTTCTTCCTTAGCCACAGGTCTATTAACAGACCTTACTAGAGTGTTTTAGATTTACTTCAAGGAATATGTAACATCCTATAAGGATAAAAAGGCATTAAAAACATATTCCTTCCTTCATAAGAAACTTACAATGGTTGTAGTGTACATCAATAAATTAATTCAACTGGTATTTTTTGTCTCTGTCTCTTTTAATTAATGTTTCTGTCATATGCAGTACATTTGTTTTGGAGAATTGATACATATACACATCGCAGGAGGTGAAAAAGATGATTCTAAAGCATGTGACTAATACACAGGATCCTTAGTAAGCAGCTCCCTGTACACTTGCAGGAGAGAAGAGCTGCGCATAGCGTAGTGAGCTCGGACATGCAGACTGATCTGCCTGCCTGCTGGGAATCACCATACACTCTCTGAGGAGGGTCCTCCCGGCTTCAGGCTGACTCTCTAAGGACTCGACTGGGGGGTTCTGACCTGTGGAAGTGAGGAGAGGGATGTTAGAAATTGTGTGATCACTCACTGGAACATCACCTTAGGTCTAAAAGGCCTAAAACCCACTTTAGAAATACATCACCAAGTACAGTGGATTACTTCTGTCACTCCAAGATTTTCTTCATTGCCATTATGTAAAGGTTGAGATTTCTGTAGACGTGGATATTTCCCTATAAACATTTCTTCCATTGATTTAGTTTATCCAACTTGGGAAATTAAACAGTTACTTAAAATGTTCATGGGTATTTGTTTTAAACAAATTGGATGTCTTCTCTTGTATCCTCCTAGGGAAAAAGAAACAGTGGTTTCAGACAGTGCTTCTTTGGGAGCCAGAAGCACTGCAAATTGACAAAGCTTTGTCCAGCCATGGGGTACACGTTCAGGCTGGCCGCGCGCAACGACATCGGCACCAGGTAGGATTCTTCCTGTCCTCCTGTCCTTCAGCTTTTAAGTGGTGAGTCTGGGTCTTCTCTGGCATTGATGGAAGGGGCCTCTGCACTGAGGCAGCCCGAGCTGTGCTGAGAGGGAGAGACGGCATCTCCCAGGGTGGTGGTGCCCCTGTAACCTCTGTCGTCTGCAAGTTCTGTCCCCAGACCCCACCTGCTAGGTGTCTCAGAACCAAGATGAAGAGAGCAGTACAGATTTTGAAAGGAATTCTCTTGGGACTTTATTTCCTCAGATCATGTGTCTTTTTCTTTGCTCACTTTAGCAAGCTTGTTGTTCAGCTGACTTTCAGTTCTGTGAGTGATGCTTGTTACAAAGGAGGGGATGCCACACCAGCCATTGTTGTCAAGCCCAGGGCAGATACGCACAGGCCTAGGGAAGATGAGGGCAGCCGTGGATACAACAGCATGCTCAAGGCTGTGGGAGAAAGGCAAAAACAAGTGACAGCCAGGCACCTCTTGATTACAGAGGCTTTAAAAAAACCACATTGCATTTGTGCTTGCTGCATAACTCTTGATTAAGGGGAAATCTTTGTCTTTCATTACTGCTTCTGAAAATCTTAAAGATTCAGTGCTTCCGTGGTCCCCAACCTTCTTTCTGGCCCAAAGAACCTCTTCTCACATCACAGACTTTGTGGGACTGCCTCTCTCCCAATGGCTACAATGGTAGCCATTGTAGTTTGAGAGTTCCCTGGTTGAAAAATTCAGTGAGAGAGGCTTCTATGGTAATGAGTTGGAATCACCTTAAAACTGTTGAAAAAGAGTGCTAAATCTATTTGTAAATCACTTTTATCAACAAATAGTTGGTAAAATGCACATTGATTTGAAGACTTCTTGGTGCTCGAAGAAACACGGTACTGTGCTGCATTTTCTACTCAGTGCTACTGGAGGAAAAATAAATTCCTAAGCCTATTGTCCTGTAATTTGGTATGCTTTCCTAGAAGAAGACCGTGGAAGAAAAGAGAGTAGGTCAAAAATTGAAGGGAATGTCATGGGAGAGTGCTGGCATGCCTTGGTCTACTGAGCCTGCCAACAAACCCCCAGCTTTTCATCCCAACTAAAAGGGGTTCCATGTAGCTTATGTTCCTCTTTTTAAACACCAGATCCCCTCTCTCGCATCTAAACCTGTGTCTCCTGGTATTCCTTTCTCGACAGTGGGTACAGCCAAGAGGTGGTGTGCTACACATTAGGAAACATCCCTCAGATGCCGTCTGCACCGAGACTTGTTCGAGCTGGTGTCACATGGGTCATGCTGCAGTGGAATAAGCCAGAAGGCTGTTCACCCGAGGAAGCAGTCACCTACACCCTGGAAATTCAGGAGGATGAAAATGTAAGTTTTATTTACTTTGTGTCCCTGCATATATTCTGTATGAATCGGCATTATCATAGCACCAGGGCACCGTGGAATTAGGTTAGCTACCTAAGCTCAGAACCAGAGTCTTTCATTTCTCCCACCACTGCCAAGAGCATCTTGCTCTTCCCCATCTTAGCAAAGGGAAATGCCATCCTTTCCCTTGGGTAAGCAGAAACCCCTTTGTGGAATCCATGTCCCATCTATCATGAGTCAGCAGGTCCTATAAATATTCCTTCAGAAATTATCCAGAACTCTAACAGCTTTTCACCATCTCCATAGCTCACATGTCTTTGACAGCTGCCTTCATCTCACCCTGGGTTACCACAGTGCCATCTTTGTATTGTCCATACCACACTTTAATTGTAGTCTGTCCTCCAATGCATCAGTTGAGTAACCTTTGGAAAGACGTATAGATCGTGTCCATGCTCTGTCCAGACCCTTCCCACCTTGACACCTGCCCTGTCTTCCAGAGGGAAGCCAGAGCTCTTCCCTGCCTCCATGGGTCTGTGTGGTGCTGTTCTCCATAATGCCCTGTTCTCTCCATTGCCGTCTCCTACCGTCCTGTGTGTTAGTTGGACACGGGAGTGCTCTGGCCTTGTGGCCTTTGTAGTTCCTGTGTCCTCTGCCTAGAGTCTCCCTCTGGGCACCTGGGACTCACTTCCCTCATTTCCTTCGGGTCTTCTCTAAATGGGACCTTTTAGGACACCCCTTCCCACCCACTCTGTAGAACAGCATCATTGCTGCAATGCTGGAGTGTTCTGAGGCTCATCCTGTCCAGTGAGGCCCCACTAGAAACATGATTATGGGCATAAGGGCCGATTTTTTATTGTATTAAACAGGGCAGCCTGATGCATAGAAGGAACTCAGTGGTATTTGATGAATTAATGAAGAATAGAGGATATTACTGAATGAATTCTGCGGATTCAGATTTCAGTGGAATGGCTCACCCTTGTAAAGGATCCTGGCTTCCCATATAAGCTGCCCTTTCTCTCTTGGCCAGAAGAGGACACTGTGTCCCCAGAAACCTCAACCGCAGCTTTTTGCCTAGCACATTACAACACCGTAGTGAAGGCTTCAATACTTTTTTTCGTGACAAATTTGTTAAATTTTTAAAAGTACTTGCTACTTTGTCACAATTAAGTTGTTCCAACCCAGGAGAAATGACAGCGTGACAGTGCAGCTCATGTGAGGCTTGAGTGCTCTCCACAGCACCACTGGCTTCTAGGGCTGTCTCCACAGTGGCCGCCACCTCTGTCTCACGAGTGATGGTGAAAAGAGGGAGTGGGAAGCCTGTCTCGAAGGAATGTCCTGCCCAGATGTTATGACACTGATGTTTCTTTTTGTCTTTGCCTTTTCAGGATAACCTTTTCCACCCCAAATACACTGGAGAGGACTTAACTTGTACTGTGAAGAATCTCAAAAGAAGCACACAGTATAAATTCAGGGTGAGTCGATCATTTTGGTACCTAAATTGCTTAAAAATGAAACACTGATGTGTCATTTATCATTTCAAACTGACTCTGAAGGTTAAAATGTGAAATTTCACAGCACTTCACCTTTTTAAAGTAATATTTATCCTTTAAAATGCACCTCATCTTTTAGTTTTAAAGGCCTCTTTTAAGGCAGAAAACTGTGCTGCAATAAATTTCAATAAAGTGCTGTGCAGTGTGGCTGGTGTTCTAGCCTGGGGCACCGTTCGCTTACCTGCACATGGCTCCTTTCTCTTTTGCGTCTCTCCTGTTCATATGATTTCTGTTTTGCTGTCTGTTTTCTCTTTTGCCCATTTCTTTTTCCTCACCTGTTTTTATTGTTCTTTATTACCCACCCCATCTCCACTTTGGTCATTAACCACCACCGTCACTGTTGCTGTAAAGCTTTGTGTCATAGCCAGAACAGTGAACAGAACTATGAGTCACCAGGAGAAAAAGCATGCTGCATTCTGCACCACAGTGCTGTTAATTGATCCACGCAAGATACTGTGTGGCCTAACAGGAAAGTGTGCAGCACATGGGAGACATAAGGTGGTTCTCTGATTCTGTCCTTCTCGCTCCAGTTTAGGGTCAGTTAGGGTGATTGGGCACACAGAAGACACACAGTAAATATTTGTTATAGGTAAAATTGTGTAACAATTTGGCAAAATAGTAGTTTTTAAAAAAGCCTTGTTACTGATGCCGGTTCCAAGAACATAGCTATACTGCTAGCATTTCTCCACATGGTGGCATTGCCTTACTCTTCAGTAAGTGAGGTGCATTTCCCAAACTTTGTTTCCTTCCACAAAACATTACAAAGTAGGTAGTAACAGGCTGATTTTATTATAGGGCTTTCTGAACAGATAAAAATATCTTTAGCTGAAATCCACTCGGTGCTTTTGTTAATAATCAAATATATAGAACATAAGTGATCATAAAATAAATATTACTAAGTCAGTTCTTAACTTTAGAAGAAAGTGTGTGTATGTCTGTCTGTCTTTCTGATCTTGCCATTCTAAATACCTATTGACTTAAAAATAACTGATGACTTGGGCCAGAGGGTTAGCTCAGTGGTTCTGGCGCCTGCCTTGCAAGCGCAAGGTCCTGAGTTCAATCCCCAGTAACCACATATAATGCTGGATGTGGGGACACGCCCACCAACAATCAACACCACATACCACAATGCCGGACGTGGTGGCTCACGCCTGTAATCCCAGCACTCGGGAGGCAGAGACAGGAGGATTGCTGAGTTCGCGGTGGCTTGCCTGGGCACCATAGTGAGCTCAGGGCCAGCCTGAACTACAAAGCGAGACCCTGTCTCAAAAGCAAAAAAAAAATAACCGATGACTAAAGCATATGCACATTTCTTGGTTGTGTTTTAGCTGACTGCTTCCAATATGGAAGGGAAGAGCTGCCCGAGTGAAGTGTTGGTGTGTACAACCAGTCCAGACAGGCCTGGACCTCCCACGAGACCCCTCATCAGAGGGCCAGTCACACCACATGGCTTCAGTGTCAAATGGGGTATGTTTGCTGCTGCTGCTGCTGCTATTCCTTTTTCTGATAGGTTTTTTTAAATTGCTTATTTCAGAAATGACAAAAAAGCCTTGTTTGTGGGGAATTTCACGCATTTGGAACATACATGTGAGAAACATCTGGAGAATTCTGCAAATTAAAATGGGCAATTCCATGCAAATGGAATTTCAGTGTACAGTTATTTCAATGGAAATTTAAATGAACAGTTTTAAAAGTATCTCATTTACTTAATGATTTTCCTGTATTACATAATTTCATACTTTTTAAAAATGTATTACTGATTTGAATGTAATAATTTCTGAATATACAATTTATTTTTCAAGAACCTACTTTAAAAATTTAATAATAGAAACATTTATAAAATGCATATTGAAGTGAATTTCAAACTTTGTTTATATCTTAGTAAATTTTGGTTTTCACATTGTATGTAACCACCATACTGAACTTCAGAATTCTTCATATTAAAGCTTGTGTGGAGTTTGGGATTATCTAATAGAAAGATACTGTGGCAGCACAGATTATTTCAATGAGATGTACATAACTGGAAGATTGATAAGTAGTTGTAATTATGTGAAAAGTTGTTATGATGTACGTAGTTTTCACTAATGTCATGCAATATTAACAAAAAGGCCAAAAAAAAAAAAAGAAAAAAGAAAACCCAGTAGACATCTAAAGAACATTACCTGGCACCCAATTAATGTATGGGAAGTTTAAAACATATATAATAAATATATAAAATAGAACCATTGTAATAAAACAAGCCACTGAAACATGTATTTCAAGTTACCTAATAATTTTGTGATAGATAAAAATTATGAGAGTCTTTATTTCCCTGAAAGACAAATACAATTAAGAGAAACTAAAATTCTTGGTGTGCTTTTTGGCAGACCATTTGTTTATTTTCATGGTTCTATGCTATTGTATTTGACTTTATAATTATTGCTGTGAATATCTATTACTGAAGTCTGTGTACATTAATGGAAATACCAGGTGAAAGGAGAAAAGAAATAAATTTCCTGAATATGTGTCCAAACTTGTCTTTTTAAAACAATCTCTTTAATGTCTTAAGAATACAGACAAGGTTCTACTGATGGGAGAGATAAATTCTTTGTAATTTTGCAAAGTTATATTATCAGGTGTCTCTGCCTAGAGTCACCAGGAGGCTGTGTGCCCAACATGACACAGGCCTCTGCTGAGAAGCTGCCACCTTCCTGCACAGACCAACTGCTGATACACAGGCTCCTGTTGACCCACAGCTCTGATTTAACATCAGATTGACCAGGGAGGCAGCATTCACTGAGTTATGAATAGACTCATTTCACTTTGTGGCTTTATTTGTAAGAGTTGCCTTTGGAATTCTCAATGTAAATTTATTAACATAATGCTTAAAAAGAATCAATTTGTGGGTCAGAGGGTTAGCTCAGTGGTTCTGGCGCCTGCCTCGCAAGCGCAAGGTCCTGAGTTCGATCCCTGGTAACCACATATAATGCTGGGCGTGGAGATACGCCCACCAACAATCAACACCGCATACCACAATGCCGGACGTGGTGGCTCACGCCTGTCATCCCAGCACTCGGGAGGCAGAGACAGGAGGATTGCTGAGTTCGCGGTGGCTTGCCTGGGCACCATAGTGAGCTCAGGGCCAGCCTGAACTACAAAGCGAGACCCTGTCTCAAAAGCAAAAAAAAAAAAAAAAAAA
>PVIC010040102.1:0-16815 GCA_004025085.1 Thryonomys swinderianus | reverse complement strand
GACCTTGCGCTTGTGAGGCAAGCGCTGGAACCACTGAGCTAACCTTCCGGCCCCTAAAGCAGAAGAATTTTAACTAAAAAGGCCAGCCTGGGCTATAGCAAGACTTTTTTTTTTTTTTTTTTTGAGACAGGGTTTTGCTTTGTAGTTCAGGCTGACCCTGAGCTCATTATGTAGCCCAAGCAAGCCTCAAACTCACAACAATCCTCCTGCCTCTGCCTCCTGAGTGATATAATTACAGGCATGAGCCACCACACCCAGCATTGTGGTGTGTGATACTGATTACTGGTGGGCATGAGTCACTGTGCCCGGCACTATGGCATATGGTTGCCAGGGATCAAACTCGGGACCTTGTGCTTCTAAAGCAGACACTGGAACCACTGAGCTAAATCCCCAGCCCCAGCAAGACCTTTTTTTTAAACAAAAGACTACAATTGCCAATGCATCTCTGTTTTTTTGGTGGTTTTTTTTTTTTTTTTGCTTTTTTTTTTTGAGACAGGGTCTCGCTTTGTAGTTCAGGCTGGCCCTGAGCTCACTATGGTGCCCAGGCAAGCCGCCGCGAACTCAGCAATCCTCCTGTCTCTGCCTCCTGAGTGCTGGGATGACAGGCGTGAGCCACCACATCCGGCATTGTGGTATGCGGCGTTGATTGTTGGTGGGCGTGTCTCCACGCCCAGCATTCTATGTGGTTACCAGGGATCGAACTCAGGACCTTGCGCTTGTGAGGCAGGCGCCGGAACCACTGAGCTAAGCCTCCAGCCCGCATCTCTGTTTTTTATATAGTCTTTTAGTCTCAAAGTCCTGTATGTTCCTTCCTTCTGACCCTAGTGTTCACCTTGGCAGCTGAATAGCCTGAGCACATAGGTGCGAGAGAAGGCATTGCCAGTTTTCCTCTCGGGAGCCCATCATCATCACTGTTGCTGATGGTCTCCCTGGCTTCTCTGGACCAGCTAGCCTACTTCTAAGAGGAGCCAAGTTCTTGATTGGAAAGGGTCTATATTGTCTGTCTTTGCCTCTGGTAGTCTGGGATCAAGCCTGTATCTGCATAAGTATGGAACCTCAGGAACCACTCCAGCCTTTCATTCTCCCTTTTTGTTCTCAGGTCACAGGGGAACCACTGATCCGTAGATCAGATGATAATGAGAAAGCCTTGAAAACCCGCCTAGAGGCCTACCACACCCAGACTACCCCACTCGTGAACTACTACAGGAAACGAGGAATCCACTCTGCCATCGATGCCTCCCAGACACCTGATGTCGTGTTCGCAAGCATCCTAGCAGCCTTCTCCAAAGCCACATGTAAAGACTTGGTTATGTTTATCTAGTGTTGGGTTCAAAAAGGATTCTTTCCTCTTAGCCTGTTAAGGGGCTGGGTGGGGATGGCAGGGCAGGCCTAGAAACGTCCTTCTTCAGGCTAGTAAGAATTTCTTTTGATGTACTGATTAAAAGTATTTCTTCATGTACTTTGGTGTGTATGTGCAACTCTCATCTCTGTGTGTGTGTGTGTGTGTGTGTGTGTGTGTGTGTGTGGAAAAGTTTGTGTTCATTCTCCTACTTTCTAAGTTTGGGGCAAAGTTACTTTACCAACTCTTCCGTTTGTTTGTTTGTTTGTTGTTTTTGAGACAGGGTCTTGTTCTGTAAATAAGCTGGCCCTGAACTCCAGGCCGATCCCCCTGCCTCAGCCTCCTGAGTGCTAGGATTACAGGTGTGTGTGTCATCACACCCAGCTGCTTTATAATTGTTCTAGTAATATTCTTAAATTTTGAACAAAATAAAGTATGGTGTCTGTTAGACACCCTAGTTCCAAAGCTTCATTATACTCATCCCACTGCCAGCAGCTGACTAAGTCTAAGGTTACGTGAAATCAGGCAGAGTCACAGTTCCTGGTGCAGGTTGTTGGCAGGGAATTTCATTTGTTTTTCAGTGAAAAACCGTATGAGTCAGTGTATAGACAGGGGTCATTAAGTTTTTCACCCCTAAATGGAAGAAAAAGGCACTTCTATTACAGATTCCATAAATTGCTGGGAGCTAGTATCATGGTAGAAAGAGCAGGGCTAGCTTGGAATATTTTTTTAATCTCCATTATAGTGCTATAAAGTAGGAATCATTTAGGACTTGGATTGCTGCCAGAGAATTAAAGCAGGTAAAGATGCTTTGGAATTCAGGATGTCTTGTGAACGTCCAGGATGGGCGTGGCACCTGGGAGCGGCCCAGTCCACTTCCCCAAAGAGAGACCAGGAGGAGTTGATGCTTTTCGTTTTTTATTTTTTTATTTTTATTTTTGTACCTGGGATCAACCTTGGGACCTTGCACTTGTGAGGCAGGCACCAGAACCACTGAGCTGAATCTCCAGCCCCTGATTGCTTTTATTTCTAATGTTTGCTTTTGTTTCCAAGTGTAAACTAAACAATGATTTGGGGGTGATCTATCCTTGGATTTGTTTTGATCAAAATTTATTCAGACCCAGTCTTGCCAGGATATAAAACTCAAATTGGGTGTGTCCTCTTTAAACCCCAACTGCCTCCCTCTCCCATCCAATCCTTTATCTTTTATAATTCATGATAGTGGTAGCCACAGACTCCCCAAGGAAAAAGTCACCCAAAAATAAGACCGTCTATGATAGTAACCAACTTTTATTTGTAACCTTAGCTCCCTAGCTATTAAGCATTTTCTAGGGTCCATGCTGTGCTTTTCGGTCTCTGGTCTGATTTGTGGCAAACAGATGCATTAATAGGCTGCTGTGAAGAGACCACAAACCCTGCGGCTCTGGAAAAACCATTAGAAAGTCAGTGGAACGTCCAGTAAGTAATGCCGCCTGCCTCAGCATAAACCTACCGCTGACTTGGTGCAGTGGATTCCAAAGTGCCTGGTCCCATCTGACCTGAGTTCTCCTGCTGTCTGAGACCACCAGAGGGACTGTCCTCTATCCACGTGGAAACTGAGCGTGGGTGTGTGGCCGTCTTGCTTCCCTCTCCACCCTGTCCAAGTGAGTGAGTGCTGCCTCTGCCCTGCCTTGGGCCCTGCCTGGTGCTGAGCTAGCTCCCTCCCCCCTCTTCTGAAAAGGAAGTCTGGTTTTTGTGTGTTTCTGGGAAGCACGTGACTGTTGGGAATGGGCAGGGGTGAGGAGTGAAACCAAAACTGTCAGCTGTGCCTGTAAGAGTCCAGTGTCCTTCTCTAGATGAGGGTGGCCTTGGGAACCTTGGCATAAACTGCCCTTTTTGGGCTGGTTGCAGGCACTTGGTCTCCAAGTTGAAGTTCCTGAGTGTTTGCTAATTAAATGTGCATGACCCTTGCCCAAATATTTGCCCTCTGTCTACACACACTCACGTGTGCATGTGGTGTCCGGGCTGCAGGTGAGAACTGGAAGATCACGCGGGATACATACGCCCTACTGAGCTTGGTTAGGATTATGTCTTTGCTTGGCTTAATTGCAGTGTTAACCTCAGCAGGCCTGAGAGCTTTCTCCTGGCAGAGAAACATCCAGTGTTTAGTGCAGTTGGTTGCTGGGGCATGCATGCCAGTCTCCTCTGATACTTCCTGGTTTTTAAAAACCCATTTTGTTCTCTTGTTTCCTCTCTATTTCAGCCTAGTAACAGAAGGCCAGGAGAGACTGCGTCACTGCACATCATCCCGCGGCGTGATCCCTGCTCTGGGTGCTGGGCAGAGAGGAAGGGCGATCATGGGAAGGATGGAGAGGGGAGGGCTGGTGAGGGGCTCAAGAGGAGGATGTGGAAGAGTTGTAATGAGCTGGGGTTTTTATAAACATGTAAGTGGGGGTTTCAAAAGTATAAGCAAAGGGGAAGGTCTTCTTTAAAACTGTGATCAGAAGGTGTGGGTACAAAGAGGGAGATACAGTGTTATTTCTAAGCAATTGGGTTTTCGTTTATTCTAGATTGGTAACAATATATTTTAAAGACCAACTTTTTTCTCAGACTCTCATGAGATGCCAGGCCAAAAAGGCCGGAAATGGAATTGTGGGCCTGTCTGTCTCATGGCTTGAAACAGGGAATTTGTTGATTTTGGTTCCCCACACAATGTGATCAAGCATCATCTCCACAGTTGAAAGAGATAAGGGTGAATCCTGGGGATGGGGTCTCAGCAATTAAAGTCAGAACAGGGTAGGAAGACAGGCCTAACTCCCTCCCCCGGCCTGCTGCTGATTTACCAATCCACTGCTCTCCTAGCTGAGCCCTTAGCAGCCCCCAGCGCACACCACAGTCCTGCAGTCTTGACTTCTTCCATCCATGGCGTGTGAAGGGACCCTTTTAATTAAATGAGTGAAGGCCGGGAACGTGCTCAGTGGTTCAGCACTTACCTGCCATGTGCATGGCCCTGGGTTAGGTTTCCAGCACCACACACACACAAAAAGTAATAAAAATAAATGACCTAGTGTCCTAAGCCATATCATCTAAAAAATTGTCCTTTCTGTCCTCAAATCCTGTGGCTGGGATCACGTGACAGCACTGTGTGATGTATTTTCAATGAACCAAAATGCTGCCTTAACTAACCAAATGCTGCCTTATTTGGCCCCTAAATCAATAAAGTTTGTTAAAAATTTTTAGTCCCTGTTGTGACTTTTTTCCCCCCTTAGGCAATCTGTTAAAAAAAAATGACACTGAATTCTGAACTCTTAACAGCCGTGTGATAGGGAGGTCCAAGCATGTGTTCCCAGAGGACCCTGTACCCTTGGGGCCCCCAGCTCTTGAGCCCAAAGACAAGACACTGTCCAGTCCAGTGAAAACAGCACTGTGCTCAGAGTCTGGGGATCTGAGGACAAGCTCCAGCCTATGAGTCATCTGTTCTGCTCATGTCTCCTGAATCTGAGTAAGGCCGATGATGCCACTTTCTCAGACTTGCTGGCATTCAGTGGAGTTTGTAAGGAGAAACTCTTGGCTTGGTGCCTGGCACATAAAATGTTAGTTGGATCTGGATAGTCACAAAAAAAAATACCTGCTTCCCGCCGGGCTAGATGGACGTCTGTCCACCTCCAGTGTTTCTCACCCCTGAGCCGGCCTTTGGCTACCTTTCAATACCTGTGGCTGCCCATTTGTGTGTCCTCATCTAAATCCACTTACTCCCCAGCAAAAGTGAGCTTAAATCACTCATCCAAACTGAAGTATTCGTGATTTTTGAAAAGGTTGCCTCTGCCAGGGAGCTCTCTGAGAACTCACTGCTGTTTCTGGAACCCGCAGGAGCTGGGTCGGAAGCACTGCTCTCCGTTCTCCGGGCGCCGTCGCTGAGAGGCAGCACCCTCCCTGGCATGTTAACCGCGGCTCCCCGGGCCAGCGCCTCCCCCTTCTGCTCTACTTCCCGTCTCGGCAGAGTCATGTTCAGGTGTGAGCATGACAGATTTGCCCTGATCTTTTCATTTGGTGAGCTTTTTAAATGCCCTGTGGAAATTTTTTTCCATTCCTTGGTGATCCTGTGTCCAAATGGGAGGAAACATTTGTCAGAGCAGCCTGAGAAGCAGCCACGTGCAACTGAAGAGAATAAACAGAAGAGCGAGGGAGGTTTTCCATTTGCTTCTCTGGACTGGTGTCCTTGTTGCAAACCGGGATTGGACAGGAAGGGTCACTAGCTTTCTTGGAGGACTGACACCCTGCCAGGTACTGGGCAGAGGCTTCCACCCTCGACCACTGGCACCCGCACAGAGCCCATTTTACAGGCGAGGAAACCGAGACTCAGGAGAAGTAACACGCCTCGTGTCACACAGAAGAGGCAAAGTCTGAGCTCATGTGCCCGCTAGCCTGGCCCTGTGTGCACACCTTGGCCTTGTTGCCAAAGTGAGTTAATAAATCGTGCAGCTCCACAAGCAGGAAGACACTTGAATAAGAGTCTTTTGTCTTAGTGGACATACTGACCTTGAAGATGTCACTGCCAGTTCTGAGGACCCAGGTAGGTGTCTTAGGTTGTCTTCTACAATGTCACTGACAGCAGAGCAGGACAGAGCAAGCTCGGGGGCCTGATGGTCTCAGAAGAATCGAGTAAGAGAGTACAGGTTTTCAACAGTGGCTCCCCCACCGCAGACGGGCCACTTCCCTGCGTTGGTCACTATAAGAGGAATGACCTGGGCTGGAGGGTTAGCTCAGTGGTTCCAGCGCCTGCCTCGCAAGTGCAAGGTCCTGAGTTCGATCCCCGGTAACCACATACAGTGCTGGGCATGGTGACTCACGCCCACCAGTAATCAATACCACATAACACAGTGCCGGGTGTGGTGGCTCACACTTGTAATCCCAGCACTCGGGAGGCAGAGGCAGGAGGATTACTGAGTTCTAGGCTTGCCTGGCTACATAGTGAGCCGAGGGCCAGCCTGAACTACAAAGCAAGACCCTGTCTCAAAAAAAAAAAAAAAAAAGGAATGACCTATGCCCGCAGGTGTTGCCAGCTCTGGTGACCACAGTGCTGTGTGTGTTAGCATCTCCAGTCCACAGCAGGCACTCAGGAAACGCCAGTGGAGCCCAGAGAGGAAAATGTAGTGACCATGAAAACTTCAAGTTTCATGCCTCTGAGAAAGGCAGAGCCAGAGTGTGGGCCCCGCGTCCCAGCCTCGGCCACCGGGCAGAGGAAAGGCTCAGAGGCGCCCGCGGCACAGAGACTCCTGGGACCTGTGGATCAAGTGAAAGGAGAAACACACAGGTGTGTTTTGTCACCAAAGGGTCCAAGTGGAGACCGCTGTCCCAGGTAAACCCTGTTTCTATTTTATCGTCCTCTCTGGCTTCTATGCTGTTGAGGTTAGTAGATAGTGAGGTGCAGGGTTTAAGGGGCGTGAAAGGACTCAGTTTCTTCACCCCTGGTTCTGGGAAGGGTGGTGACCGCAGCGCATGCGCACTGCCTCTGCTTCTGTCACCCCTGACTGCAGCGCCCTGCGGCCATCATGGCTGGGTTCATAACTGAAGAGGGAGCATTGCTTCGCTGCTCCGTCTCGGGGCGCAGGAGCTTTGCACTGAGTCCTCCAGGGCAGTGTGATGAGCTTCCCTAGAGGGGCCTCTTCCAGGTCTGTCCGGGTTGAGCAGCAGAGAGCGGGGAATGGGGAGATAAGGAATCAGAGCAAGACCGGGCTGCGATCCTCCAAATCACCCTGAGGCCTGCATGGCAAACAGATCTGCACTCGTGGGGTGACGTTGAGTGGAGTAGATCATTCCACTGTGCTGTATCCCTTTGAGAAAATCTCTTAGGACCGATTCCTCTGTGCTTTCTCTGTCTAGTTTGTCTTCAATCCTCTAGGTAAGGAATACTTTTTTTTTTTCCTTTTTGCTCTTGGTGTGAAGAAGTTGGGAACTAAGTCTAGCATTCAAATGCTGTGCTTTCCTCTCCCACAAATTCTTTTTTTTTTTGAGAGAGGGTCTCACTTTGTAGTTCGGGCTGGCCCTGAGCTCACTATGGAGCCCAGGCAAGCCTCGAACTCAGTAATCCTCCTGTCTCTGCCTCCCGAGTGCTGGGATTACAGGCGTGAGCCACCACGCCTGGCTCCCACAAATTCTTTTTTTTTTTTTTTTTTTGAGACAGGGTCTCACTTTGTAGTTCAGGCTGGCCCTGAGCTCACTATGGTGCCCAGGCAAGCCGCCGTGAACTCAGCAATCCTCTTGTCTCTGCCTCCTGAGTGCTGGGATTACAGGCGTGAGCCACCACGCCCAGCATTATATGTGGTTACCAGGGATTGAACTCAGGACCTTGCACTTGCGAGGCAGGCACCGGAACCACTGAGCTAACCCTCCGGCCCTCCCACAAATTCTTATTAAAATTCTTAGCCCACCCCAATCTCAGTCGTTTTATATTTAGTCTTTTTTGTGTTCTTTGTAGTGTGTGTGTGGTAAACTGCCCCGAGTCCATTTCGGAAAGAAACAAGGGCTACAAGAAGGGCTACTGAGGCAGGACAGGGCCAGCGGCTCTGTGCAGGGTGGGGGGACATAGGCCAACAGGAGGCGCAGCCCAAGGGGTGGTGCTGAGGTCGCTGTGCTCGGGGCTCCCCTCACCTCGCCGACTCCTAGAGTTCTTAGGAAACCTAGATCTTACTGGAAATAGTGCTTTTCACACAAAGTACAGGAACACTAGAAGCAGAGTTTTTCAGCTCATGCATAGTGTCAAGAACTCAGATGAGCAGAAGACAAGGATAAGAACACGGAGTTGATGACCTGGTTTGAGTTCAGCCCAGTTCCCTTCTTCCCTCTTCTAGCCACGCCCCAGACTGTGCTCTGATCTTTCACGATGGGACTGGGGAGGAGTCGTCCCTCCATATTGTCATCTGCTCTTGGCCCAGGCGTGTCCGCAGTGGAGTGGGCATGGATTCTGGGGGTGACAGAAGACCTGTGGGTAGGTCTTGGTACTGACAGAAGCTCGCTGTGTCTTTAGGGAGACCCTTAACCCTAAGCTTCAGCGACTTTAACTCATGCGAATTGAGGGTCATAGCACACATGGAGAAAGGAGGCCATGACTGTGTAGCTTGAAAAACAGCCCAATAACTGATTCTCTTTTTCCCGTGGCTACTGAGTGTCTCAGGATAGAAGTCTTCACCCATTCCTATTTCCCAGTTCCTTTTCTATCCTCTTTGGAGGACTGTACCAAACTAGAACAGGCTGGTGGTTAAGAAATATAGATAGCCGGGCGTGATGGCTCACACCTGTAATGCCAGGACTCAGGAGGCAGAGCCAGGAGGATTGCTGAGTTCGAGGTTTGCCTGGGCTACATAGTGAGTTCAGGGCCAGCCTGAACTGCAAAGCAAGACCCTGTGGCCAAAAAAGGAAACATAGATATAAGGGCCGAGGATTTAGCTCAGTGGTTCCAGTGCCTGCCTTGCAACCACAAGGTTCTGAGTTCTAACCCCAGTACCAAAAAGAGAGAGAAAGAAAGAAATACAAGTATAAATTGGGTGTGGTGGCACATGCCTATAAACCTGGCACTCAGAAGGTTAAGACAGGAGGACTTCTGTGAGGTCCAGGCCAGCCAGGGCTCCATGGTGGGTTCAAGGTCAGCCTGAACTGCAGAGTAAGACCCTCTCTACAAACTATAAAAGAAACATGGGTATTTCCTGAGCTGCCAGGTGTGTCCCTGCATGGAGATGAGAATCACTTTTCCCCAGAGACGTTGATTCTGCTATGCTTAGCAGGAGGAGTGTGCGCATGACATAGCAGCCAGCTTAACAGCGATGGTCTTCACACCCACAAAGCCCCAGACTCACCGAGGTTAGGACGTTCTGTAGATGAAGATGAGGGAACAGGAGCCAGTGCCACATCACACCTTGGCCTGGCACAGACCTCTGATGGCTGCCTGCAGGAGCTGCCCTCCTTGGGGCCAAGACAGGGGAGCACAGAAGTGTGAGGAGAGAGATCCGAGTGCTTCAGATGCATGTGGCCCAGGGAGGTGCTGCAGTAGGCAGGAAGCCGTTAGTGAGAATTTGTCCTCGTCTGAAGAACCTTCGAAAACTTCCCTGTGTGAGGGAGTGAGCAGGCCCCGTCCTGGGAAAGCAGGCAGGGTGAGCCCGTGCTTGTCAGGTGCTTTACTGGCCTCCCAGGTGCTCGCTAAGGGTGTGCTAGTGTTATATCTTCACCCTGAGGAAATTACTAAATAGGTGAAGAAAGCATTTTTTTACGATGGTAAGAATTGGAAACAACCTAAATTTCCAACGACAGGAGAGACTGTGATTCATTCGTGGAATAGTATAGTGTACTACCATGAAATAATCATTTCAGGATGCGAAATTTTCATGAGAAATTACTGGGCGAATAAACAAAAGCTATAAAACAGCACAGAAGCCGGGCATGGTAGCCTATACCTGTAATCACAGCAACGAGGGAGGCTGAGTCAGGAGGATCAAAAGTTCAAGGACAGACTAGACAAGTTAACAGAACCCTGTCTCAGATCAGAATAGAAAGGATGGGAGGGGTAGCTCCGTGGGGCAGCACCCTTGGATTTGATCCTCGAATCTCTGGGGTGATCACTGTTTCTTTGTGGTGCTGGACATGCTCGTCAGATGAGTATCCTACCACTGAGCTACACCCTCCAGCCCCACAACGGGTTTATTTTTTTTTTTTTTTGAGACAGGGTCTCGCTTTGTAGTTCAGGCTGGCCCTGAGCTCACTATGTAGCCCAGGCAAGCCGCCGCGAATTCAGCAATCTTCCTGCCTCTGCCTCCCGAGTGCTGGGATGACAGGCGGGAGCTACTACGGCCGGCACTGTGGTATGTGGTGTTGATTGCTGGTGGGCGTGAGTCTCCACGCCCAGCATTCTATGTGGTTACCTGGATCGAACTCAGGACCTTGCGCTTGTGAGGCAGGTGCCGGAACCATTGAGCTAAATCTCCGGCCCAACGGGTTTATTTTTTGAAAGTAAGCTTTTATTTTGGAATAATCCTAAATACAGGATTTATTAACCCTAAATACTTTTCTGGATACAGAAAAGTTCCTAAAGGATGGTTTCTGTCTCGATTTCACTTAGTTTCTCCTAATATCAATGTCTCCGATACTATGTTTGTCACAGCTAACAGATTAATACTGGTGTATTATTAGACTCTGATAAGACCTCATTTTTACCAGCAATGTTCTTTTTTCTGTTCCAGAATCCAATCCTTTTTCTCACATTGCATTTTCTATTTTTGGTTTTTAAAATTTGTTTAGCTGGGTGTGGTGGCACATGCCTGTAAATCCCAGTCCTCAGGAGACTGAAGCAGGATTACCACAAATTCAAGACCCGCCTGAAGTACATTTAAAAAAAAAAAAAAAAGTTTAGCTACATAGAAAAGCATCTAAAAGGGCACAGAGGAAAATATTAACTGCTCATAATTGAGTGGCAGAAGCAGATTATTTTTTCAGTACTGAGGATTGGACCCAGGCCCTTTGCCCTGAACTACATTCTAACCCTTTTCTTCTTTTATTTGCGGCAGGTCTCACTCGGTTGGCCAGGCTGTGCTCGATCAAAAGTGCGGCCCTCCTCCCTCGGCTCCATCCCACAATTACAGCTGGGATCACAGCTGTGTGCCACCACCCCGGGCTGGAGATGTTTAAAGTTTTTAGTGTGCCTTTTAGTTTCTCTGTGTTTATTTGTCCCATAATTTTAAAACAAACAAAGCTGTGTCCTAGGGCCACGTCAGTGCCTAGCAATGACTCTGTGTGTGGCTACCGCGTGGTGATGACATACTCCTCTGTCCACTAAGACTGTGCTCAGGAGGGGCCGTGTCTGCTGTGCGCCTCCGGCTGGTTAAATGAATGGCTGGGTGGCCAGGGAGGCTTATCGCCGCCAGCTCCCAGAGATTAACTAGTCTTAGCAGACTTTTTCCGAGCAAGGCAAGCACAGGTTCATGTTTCCTCCGGTGACCCCAGCACAAGGACAAGGCCTGCTTTTGCACTTTACAGCCTCAGGCCCAACTTCCACATCTGCACTGAGTGCATTGCCAGCCAGGAGGATGGACGTGCCAATTGGCCAGGATTAGGTCAACAAGCCAGGCCTGTAGGTGACTCCCCAAAGAAGTCTGAGTTCTGGTATTCACAGGAGGAGGAGGAGATGCTCAGCAAGTTAAATACAACATAAGGGTATGCCCTAAAGCAGGCATTTTGATCTCTGGTTCTTCTCACCGGACTGTAAGCTCCTTGATAAAAGTAAGGCCATCGTTGAGTCCTTGGCACCCATCATGGGTTTGGCATGTAGCAGGGGCTTAATTATTATTTATATTTATTATTGCATTTATTGGTAAATGAAACAAAAGCATTTAACTAGATGGTATTTGAAGTAGGATGTTTTAAATTACAAATAGCAGAAAACTCACCCATTTGTTGGCTCACGCAACTAAAATATCAAATGGAGCCTGGCAGGCGTGGTTTATTAGGATTCTGTTTCTCTACTGCTCTCCTGACTGTCCCCTCAGGATCATCCTCAGGCTCACTTCTTCATGATAGCAAAATGACGGCAGCAGTTCCAGATATCACAAGAGACATCACACTATCCGGAGCAGGAGAGAAAACAGAGAGTATCTGTATCCCAGAATTCCTAGCAAAAAGCCTGAGATAAACTGTGGTCTCCACCAGGTCATTGTCCACCTGTGTGTATGCCGTTCAAGACAAGAGCTGTTTATTAGGTTAGCGTAAATCACGTGTCTCACCCTTCAAATCGGGGGCACGAGGAAGATGAAGAGAATTTACTTCCTGAAACTATGTGGATCGCTACTGTGAAGTGAGAAAGAGGAGAGCAGGATGGGTCCTGGGGAAGTGAACAGGCGTTCTGGGTGGCACATGCTGGCCTGTATGGCACAGACAAGGGCTGCAAGAGTTCAGGGCAGTGAATGAGGGGTGCAGCAACCGAAGGAGAGAAGCCTTATAGAGAAGGGTGCAAGGCTGTGCTAAACCCGAGGATGGAGATTTGGGTGGTAGGGATGAGGAGGTGGAGGGAAGGGAAGGACAAACCTCCAAGAGGGTCTGAGCATTTCCTCATAGTCACCAGTCGGCTAAAGGTTCTTTGCTCTGGATGGAAATCATGAAATTGCCATGTTGCCCGATAGGGTCTAAGGAGGAGATGGGGACTTTAACGCCCCCACCCAGTATAATTGTCAACGCTCACTACTGAAAAAGAATTTGAGGATGTGTCACTGAAAGGCATGTTAGTAAGACAGTTAGAAAGTGAGAGAATGGGCTGGGGATTTAGCTCAAGTGGTACCACGCCAACCTTGGACCCACAAGGGCCCGAGTTCAATCCCCAGTACTGAAAAAAAAAAAAAAAGTGAGAGAAAAGTATCTGGGTGTGGTGACACATGCCTATAATCCCAACACACAGGAGACTGAGGCAGGAGGGTCACTGGTTTGAGGCCAACCTGGGCTACATAGCAAGACTGTCTAAAAGAAGAAGAAAGTAAGAGAAAACAAGGAAGGGACTTGGTTTGAGGAGCTGAAGGAGGTAGAGCTCTGATGAAAAGGGTCAGCTCTGTTCACCAGAGGAGGAGACTGGCTCTTGTGCTGTGCTGGGTACTAGAGGTTGGTACTTTGCTTGAGTATGCGTTTGTAAGGCAGGTACAGCACCACTGAACTACATCCCCAGTCCAGAGCATTGAATTTCTGAAGACCTTTCCCTCATGTCTTAAGCAATTTCCTCCCTGTAGAATATTGATTAAAGATCCCTTCTCACCCCAAGGACATCCTGGCGTCCCCCCTGCTGTCTCAGTGCACCAGGTCCTCGGACTAAAAGTGCAGAGATGAGGGGAGGGGGTATTCCCTAGCCAGGAGGATAAAGAAAAAGAGATGCTCCATCTTTAATGGGCAGCAGGTCATGCATGGAGTAAGGCCTGAGAGCCACATCTTACTTTCCGTGAGGGTGCCTGTCCTGTTTCCCTCATGCAGACTTCATGCTGAATCCCTGTGCATGATCCCAGTGAGTCCCCAGGTGTCCTGCAGGCTGGTATCTTCACTGTTCCCATTTTACAGATGAGACATGCAGTTCAGAGGCCACACAGTAACTGTGGCAGTTGGGACTTGGACTCTGATACCTGTGCCTGGAGCCATGTTGGTGCCGGTGAGTGAGGTGGACAGTGTCACCCAGAAGTCTGTGTGCCAGTCAAGTGCGTGTACTCTTCCCAGAGGGCACCAGGAGTGGGGAAGAATATGTATTATGTGATGTCATTCTCCCACAATCCTGAGACAAGCATTACTGTTGCCCACCCCTGAAGGACACAAAAATGGAGGCACAAAGAAGTTAAAGTTATCAGGGCTGATGGCACATCGTAACCCAAGGAGGGACAGATGAATCACAAATTGGGTGGGCAGCCTGGGACACTTGGACTCTGTCTCAAAATCAAAAACGAGGGCCGGAGGGTTAGCTCAGTGGTTCCAACACCTGCCTTGCAAGCACAAGGCCCTGAGTTCAATCCCCAGTAACCACATACAATGCTGGGTGTGGAGACTCACGCCCACCAACAATCAATACCACACACCACAGTGCCGGGCGTGGTGGCTCACGCTTGTAGTCCCAGCACTCAGGAGGCAGAGGCAGGAGGATTGCTGAGTTCGAGGCTTGCCTGGGCTCCATAGTGAGCTCAGGGCCAGCCTGAACTACAAAGCGAGACCCTGTCTCAAAAAAAAAAAAAAAAAATTCAAAAACAAAAAGGACCAGGCTTATAGCTCAGGGTTTAGAGCACAGTCCCCAGTCCCACCATCAATCAAGAGGAATAGGAAGGGCTGGGCATGCAGCTCAGTGTTCTCTGGGTTCAACCTCTAGAGACACAAAAAAGAAGTAAAGGAACCTGCCCAACCTGGTAAGTGGCAGAGCCTAACTTTGTGCCCCAGTCAGCACTTCTCAGGCCTGTGTTTCTAGTTACTGAGCAGCATGGACCCCTGTCATCGTCGTCGTTGTCACGGTCACCGTGATGTTGCCTGTGAACCAGCTTGTGGCGAGCACACGTTCCACGCGGGCCTCTTCTCTTGCGCTTCAGCTGTTCCTTCCAGTTTAATCCCATGCCAAGCAGGTGGTCAGAAGGACACCGTCTGCACGGAAGACCAATCCTGGGTCTACAGTCCGGTGAAGGAGCCGCTCCAGGTCTTCCATCTGCACCGTCCATGCGGAAGTGGCCTGGCTGCCTCCCCAGATTGCTGACGGTGTAACCTTTGGCACGGGCAGCCAGAACCTCATGCTGTTGCTGGCCAAGAGCCTGGCCAGGGGGACAGAGCCAGAATGGAGTAAGCAGATGCAGGGCCTGGGCTCCTGGGGCCTCCGGGCACCCTGGCCTAATCCCCAGATGGTGTTCAAGCTGCACAGCCAGAGCTGGGGACTCAAGGTTAGGACCCTCAAGCTCCTGGTTCACCTTGGCTGATGCACTGTGGGACCTTGGAGAAATCCCTGCCCTTCTGTGGGCCTCTAAACTAATCTCAGCCCTGCCCTTGACCTTCCTGTGATTGACTGGACACCTGAAGTGCCACAGAGTAGTCACCCCTGCCTCGAACCCAGACCCCAGAGTCTCTCCTGGTGCCAGGCCCTGCTGAACACGAGTCACAGGGAAAGCAAGCTGCTCTCTGCTGCAGTAGCTCCCAGCTGGGATCAGGCTAGGGCACAGAGGGCAAAGCATCACGGGACTGCAGGGCTCCTAGGAGAGAGCAGCAGAGTCCATTTACAGCACCCAGAAGGCTTGCAGCTGGAAGAACACGGAGCTAAACTGTCTCACAGCAGAGGGAAGAAGGTGACCATGTGGAAGGAGACTGGTCCGAGGTCATCTCCCCAGTAAGGGAGCCTGGGACAAAAACTCGGGTCTGTCCTGACTTCCGCCCTTCCGCTGGGATTTTTCTCCCCCATTCAAATGTCTGCAACAAAGAACTGACATCTCTGACCTTGCTGGAGCCTCAGTGAGGTTGGCCCCATTGTCCCCACCCTGAGGCAAACTGAAACCTAGGAAATCTACGGTAGGTGATTAACCAAGACCCCCACTTCTCCGGGCTCCAGGATACCCGGAGAGACAATGGGAGAAAACCACCTCTCTTTCCTTTCCCAGCTTTGCCGTGGGCCACACCATTCTTTGGATGACAGACATCCCAGGGACTTTCCTAGAGAAAAACTTCCTGGAAAGATATGAGAACAGCTCCAGAGATATATTTGACCTGGGGACAGCCCTGTCCTCAGCCTAACAGTGTCTAGGGACACCGAGCAGCTGTCTTCCCAGCCTCGTCAGAGCCGAGAGCAGACTCTCAGACCATGGTTCTTCCTGCTCCTTCAGTGGCAAACAGGGCAACTTTGGAATGAACTGGAGCATGAACCCATACTGGGCAGGCACTGTAAGCTTCCCCTGTGATCTCTAGGAGATGCAGGCGCTGCTGGGTCAGATCTATAATCTGAGCATTGTGTCCTCCAGTCCTGAAATGAGATCTTTGGGCCCTAAGAGGTCCAGGGCCTTAGGGAGAAGAGCTTTGGATTTTGATGTGCTGGGATGCCCTGGATGCCAGGGAGGGAGTTCAACAATAACAGCCAAATTGTTTGGAAGTAAGACAGGAGCATTTGAAATGTTAAGTATGGTGGACCTTCAAGTTATGACTGGCCTAACATATGAGAAACTTGGGTTAATTAGGTCAGCAGATGATTCACCTGCCTCCCTTAGCCACAGCGTGTACCCAGGGAAACATCCAGATCTCAGCTGTACTGACTTAAAACCAACCTGAGTTACACCTGCCCTGGGGAACTGATTTAGTTCTAAATCAAGGGTCTGCTGTGTACTTGGGGACATGTGTTTGCCGCGTCCGTGAAGTTCCCTCAGTCTCTCTCATTCTCAGAGCACTTGTGCTCGGTTATCTCATGCATTCTACACCAAGCCACAGAGCTGCCTTTTGTGGAGCTAAAAACCAGAAACAGAAATGAAGAGAGCTGTGCGAGGCCTCAGAGAGATGGGTGCACCTGGAACAAGAGCCAGCTCGTGCCAGCTGGCCCCACCTGACCTTTTCCAGTGGCTTCTGTGCACTCTTGCCCCTTCTGCCAAGTGGGAGACCCCAGTCTCCCCCAACTCCTGCTCAGCCAGAGGCCAAAGAAGCCCAAGAACCAGCCTCTACTCCCAGAAGAGCTGCCCTTTCTGTGAGAGCTGTGCCTAAAGAGAGGAGAAGAACTGAGGCTTTGGCGCTGCCTCTGCCTCCTTCCCCGAGTCCATGGGCCTCGAAGTGCTTCATACACTGAGAAGTACTGAGCCAGCACAAGGAAGGGGAAGCGCCACTGTGCTGCGCACAGACCCGGCAGATTTGCAGCCAACCCTTGAGGGGCTCGAAGTCCCTGAGGGACATGAGACATTCCCCAGGCAACAGGAGAGAAGAGACACGTCCCAGGGATGGGAGCAACTCGCACAAAGGCGCAGAGCCAAAAAGAGAATGGTGTCTGT
>PVIC010040101.1:0-16820 GCA_004025085.1 Thryonomys swinderianus | reverse complement strand
AAGTCAGCGCATACTTGGATGTAGGAATTCTAATCTATTTGTCTAAAAATTCAGCAGAATTATTTTATATTGTTAATAAAATTTTATGTTCTTTAAATTCTATTGGGTCTGATTGAGTACCTAGGGAAGTGTCTTCTACCATTTATACCTCACTGTCTCTCAGAATGTGTTGGCTCAGGAGTCCCCATGTAGAATTTTTAATGAAAGTCCTTTCAATTTGTCAGGATTTTTGGATTATAAGTTAGTCATAGAAACTCAAATCAAATTAGCTTAAGCACCAGGAAATTTATTGGCTGTTTAACTAAGGAAGCAAAGGAGGAAATAAATTCAATCATAGCTGAGCCCAAAGGGTCAAAAAAGTTTTCAGGATTGGGGATTTAGCTCAGTAGCGCTGTCACGTGCCTCGCAAGCACGAGGTTGTGAGCCTGATCCTCAGTACCACAAAAATCAAAACTTTCTGTGATTTTCCTTCTCTGCCATCTAGCTCTACTTTGCTTTATGTACTGGCTCTATTTTCACCTGGCTGTCTTGCAGCAAGATGGCTTGTGGGTTGACCAGATGTATACTTTACAGTATGTGATACTTAGGGAAACCCAATTTTCTCTTATTGTTCTTTGTATATTAAATCTTACAGAAGAATTCTGATTAGTTCCATATGGGTCAGAAGGCCTTGTACTAATAATGCTCTGGATATGGGATAGCAGCCTCATATCCTCTATGGGGCACACGCCCTTTTCTTCAGGCAGATATGATGACTGACATCCCTACAAGCATCACAGCTTTGTATTTTTTTAGTCAATCAATTTAAGGTGACTTTTTAAAGTGAATTTGCATTTGTGGAATGCTTATTATAAGCAAAATAGTGTGTTATGCTTTGAAGATACAACAATAAATAAGTAAAATATCTCCTTTCAGGTTATGCAAAATACAACTGGAAAGATAAACATTTGAGTAACTTATTATAACAGGCAGGGTAACCACTATAGGAGAAATCTGAAGGATGTACGAGGGAGAACTGAGAAAGATGAACTGCAGGAAGAAGAGCAGACTTCTGAACTGTGCCTTAGGGGATCTGTCCATAGCTCTTCAGCTTGTACCTCCTGCTCTGTGTTCTCTTTTTTCTCTTGCCTTGTGACGGTCTGATGACTATCAAATTCCCATTTTTCTCCTTAGATAAGTTTTACATTTTTTTCTCCATTCATAAGTTGCTATTCTAGAAAAAGTTATGAAAGTCTATCTCCACACTGATTTCCATAGTGGTTGTACCAGTCTACATTCCCACCAACAGTAGAGAAGTGTTCCTTTTTCTCCTTAGCCTCACCAGAATTTGTTGCTGGCTAATTTTGAGATAGCAGCCATTCTTTGTGGAGTGCGATGAAGTCTTAGTGTTGTTTTTATCTGCATCTCTCAAATGATCAGTGATGCTGAGCATGTCTTCATAAGCTTCTTGGTAGCTTTTCCTTCTTCCTGTGAATAGTGTCTGTTCATTTCAAGCTTTTTTTTTTTAAACCTGCCTTTGTTCCTCTGAAACCTAGGTTCTTAGAGAAATCATTTAGCTCAAATAATTTTAGAGTCCAACTTCAGTGTTCTTTGGGGGCCATTTCTAGCTGATGGCAAGAACTGCAAATAATAAAACATTGGACTGGCCTTTTAAGAGCTTGCAGCCCACTATGACTACGCATAGGTTTCTTAAGTTCATCATGAGCTATCTCTGAAGAGGAGGATAACTGTAGTTCATCTCTCATGATTCTCTTGTAATAATTAAAATGAGATAATACACATACAGTGCTCAGGATAGTGCCTAATGCATAGTAAGTTCTCTGAACAGTAGCTATCATTAGCTTTCCACAGTGTCAATGGCATCAAACCTCTTATTTATAATTTTCAGTACCAACTCTGTATAAGATATGCAGATATGATTCTGTGGATATTCAAAGGAATAAAATTCAGCACTTTAGCTGGGCATGGTGGTGTACACTTGGAATCCCAACACCCCAGAAATCAAGAGGACTGCAAGTTTGAGCCCAGTTTGGGCAGCTTTGTGACTTAGTGAGACTGTCACAAAATTTGAAAAGAGGCTGGAGATTCAGCTCAATGCAAAGGCCCTGAAATCAATCCCCAGGACCTCAAAAGAAAATTGTCAATGCTTTCTGCAAAGCAGCTCACAGAACAGAGAGGAGTGTGGAGGGGAGTCATGGATAGGTCTCAGGCTGGTACGAATACAGAAAGGGAAGAGAAAAGACTTCCAATCCAGACTTACACCTTACAAGCTGAGTAGGAGTTTATCAGCCAAAGAATGATGTTCCAGAAAGAAGAAAGAAGATGTGTGAAGAGCCACAATCAGAAAAGCAGATGGAGCCCTTAAGTAACTATGGGTGGCTTCCTGTGATGGAAGGTTGGATGGTAAGGTGAGGCTGACACGGTGGACAGAGTCCAGATGAAGAAAAGCCTTGAAAGACATGCTAACGACTTTGAAATGTATCCTAAGAACACTGGAGAGCCACTGAAATCATTTAAGGAAAAAGTGACAAAAATCAGATGAATGGTTTAGAAATGCGATCTGACTGTCACAAAGACGATGGCTTCTGGAGGGGAGATCCAACTGGATTTTAAAGATCGAGTAATAATAGGATGGATGTGAGGCCTCGAGGTGCACAGTGGTGGTGGTGGGACAGAGCAAGGGGGACACTGGGGATATATGGGACAAGCGAAATTCTCATCAGTCAGGGAAAGGACTGAGGGAGAAAGAAGACACTAGGGTCACTAACAGTTTAGGATCAGGCAACTGAGCCAGAGGACTGGTGTGATTTACGCGATGAGGAATTAGGACCAATTCTGGAGATAAGTGCTATGCTGAGTTTTAAGTAGGGCTTAGATAGCTAATAGGCCACTAGCTATATTTACATGAAAGCCCAGGGGAATTGTTTGTGCTATAGACAAAATTTCTGTGTGTCACCCTGTGCATGACTTTGGGCAAAAAGATGCTTTACAGGAGACAGAGGCTTTCGCTGACCTCCCCGGCAGAACACTTGGAGGGTGCCTCAGCAGCAGTAACCACAGACAGAAGAACCTGGGGGAAGATGGTGCATGTCTCCAAAGACGGAGACATTTCATAAAGGATGGAGTGATGGACACCTCCAGGTGTCGCGGAAAGGATCAGTAAGATGAACATGGAAAGAACAACTGTCCTCTCCAAGGAGAAGACATTTGGATTTCTTGGCAGGGCCATTTTCAAGATGGTGGCCCAGGCAGATGGTGAGTCATAGTGAGTTAAATGAGTAAATAAGGGTTGGAGCAGTGGTGATTGTCCAAGTAAAATCTGCTTCCCATATATTCACTAGAAAAAGAGGAAGGTGGGGCCGGAGGGTTAGCTGTGTGGTTCCAGCGCCTGCCTCGCAAGCGCAAGGTCCTGAGTTAGATGCCCGGTAACCACATACAATGCTGGGTGTGGAGACTCACGCCCACCAGCAATCAGTACCGCATACCGCCGGGCGTGGTGGCTCATGCCTGTAATCCCAGCACTCAGGAGGCAGAGGCAGGAGGATTGCTGAGTTCGAGGCCTGCCTGGACTACATAGTGAGCTCAGAGCCAGCCTGAACTACAAAGCGAGACCCTGTCTCAAAAAGGAAAAAAAAAAAGAAAGAAAGAAAGAAAAAGAGGAAGGTGATACCAGAGCAAAATCAGGATGGTAGGGCAAGTCTTAACATTTTTTGTTGTTTATGTTTGACCCTGAACTTTTTTTGGTAGTGGGGATTGAACCCAGTACTTTGCACATGCTTCCTCAGCCCCCTGTTTTTTTTTGTTTTTGTTTTTGTTTTTGTTTTTTTTTTTTTGCTTTTTGAGACAGGGTCTCGCTTTTGTAGTTCAGGCTGTCCCTGAGCTCACTATGGTACCCAGGCAAGCTGCCGCGAACTCAGCAATCCTCCTGTCTCTGCCTCCCGAGTGCTGTTATTACAGGTGTGAGACACCACGTCCGGCATTGTGGTATGTGGTGTTGATTGCTGGTGGGCGTGTCTCCACGCCCAGCATTATATGTGGTTACCGGGGATCGAACTCAGGACCCTGCGCTTGCGAGGCAGGCGCCAGAACCACTGAGCTAACCCTCCGGCCACCCCCCCCCCGGTTTATTTTTTAAAAAAGGGAAGTAGAGGCAGATGTGCTGAAGATAAAACAACAGATAGAGGCTGGTTGCTTCAGGTAATAACAGGGGAAAAGAGCAGGATCCAGAGCCTTAAGGCATTGCCTTAAACAGACCTGTACTGTTTTGCTAAGATGATTAAGCAGAGTATGACAAAAAAGAAACCATAGTTAAGTTTGAAGATTGGTGATTAGTTGAGGGAGTTCTTAGGGCTTAGCGGTGATGTTGAGAGTGAGGGTCGATGTGCGAAGATCGTGAGCTTGAGGAGAGAGAAGCTTATTTGTAGATTAGCAAGGTCAGCTCCACAGGCCGACTGGCACCCAGTGGACGTGTGCTGTGCCCCACCGAGGGCTCGGATGTGCGATAGCACCAACTTCTCTGCTCTGTGGCTTTCTGCTTCAGCCCAAGGACCCAGGTGCATGGCCAGAGGCGGAGAATGTGAGTGTCCCAGGCTGGGGCTCACAGTGTGCAGAACAGAAGAAGGCGGGAGGAACAAAGGAACAAAGAACTCGGTAAGAATTACGTTCCCCACTCTAGATTGGATGGAAACCGGCATGGCAGGAGGCTGAGAGATCAGAGAACAGCACAGGCTGGGAGTTTAAATATACACTATTTTTTAAAAATTGATTTTATTAGTATATTTTATGCATACGTTATGATCACATTCACCATCGAGAAGTTGTACCTGTACATGACACAACTCGATTCTCATTTTTTCCATTCCCCTGCCTTCCTCATAATTCTCCACCCCATGTATAAAATTTGATGATAGAAAAGGAAACAGAGCTTACGTATTTTAGTTTTGATTATAGTTTAAATTAATTTGTAGTCAAATCTTCTGAAAAAGGTGGGTGATCAAATAGGAAGCTGTGATATTAAAAATAACCACAAGGAGACAAATTGGTTTTCTTTTGACTATAAGAGTAGCAATAGAATGCCGGACGTGGTGGCTCACGCCTGTCATCCCAGCACTCGGGAGGCAGAGACAGGAGGATTGCTGAGTTCGAGGCTTGCCTGGGCACCATAGTGAGCTCAGGGCCAGCCTGAACTACAAAGCGAGACCCTGTCTCAAAAAGCAAAAAAAAAAAAAAAAAAAAAAAAATAGTAGCAATAGGACGAGTGCTAAAAAAGATCCAAACACATTTCGAGCCCTGGTAGGACTGCTGGAACGAAGTTTTGTCCCTCAAGTTGCCTCTATGGTATATGTAAATCCTAGAGGACTTGAGTGAAACATATGCCCATTGCTTTACAGTGTTATTTCACCCAATGATGTGCGTTCCGTGGCTCTCAGTTGGATTATGAACTACTGAAGGAGAGCGCATTCTCTTCTACAGTTCGTTTGCTTTTGGTTCCTAACACAGATGCTGGGCCCAAATGAAAGTGCTCATAATTATTTGTGAAAGGGAAGAAGAGTCGATTTGTTCTTGAGAATAAATAGATAGAAAATGCTGGGCTGTCTGGACTCTTACCATCAGGGAAGCTCTGGGAGAGGGCGTTTTTGATACTCTCTCCTGCAAATCATTGAACACAATCATTGAAATTCAGCTGCAGAGCTAGCACATTTGAAAGAGGTCTGATAAAAATGCAAAGTTTATGCTGTCTCCAATGACTTCAGCTAAGTAAAATAAGCCTAGAGGGGAAAATAAACCTTTTTCTAAAACTTCACAGAGGGAGAAAGCAAAGTTTCTCAAGTTTCTGAGCAATGACTAGTATTTCCAAAATGGAGTTTGATTAGGACTGTGAGAAGGCAAAGGTGGTTGTGAAAACTAATGGGGCAACTGGGAAGCGCAGGTTACCTTAATCAGGTTGGACAGGGAGTGATAGAAATGCAAATCCAAAGCTGCCTCTGGATCCCCCGGCTAAGTAGAAACACCTAGAGGCAGAATCAATTTTTCACTGTTCAATGATGACTGCCTTTTCTACAGGGTGAATGAACAGAGGTAGGAAACATTCAAAGTTCTCAGGAAATGACAGGTAAATAGATTAACAATCATTGCTTTTGCCTAAGCACCCTCCTTGGCTTCTTTCTCCTTCTGGAGAGAGTTTGATATTTCCATTCCACCCAACCTGTCTTGGACACAGTTGTAACCTCCAGCTATTAATTAGACTGTGATTGTATCCTGGCTCAGGAGGAAGGGTAGGCAAAGAGAGGCAGGGCTGGAGGAGACTGAGCCAGGATGGGGGCTCACAGTGATGGCCTGGGGGACCCCTGGGGAAGGCTGAGAAGGTAAGAGACCAGGCAGGCCTTAAGATCAACTCTACTTGATTGAGAATTTTGCCGAGGGCCTGCTCTACCGAAAGTGTGTGTGTGTTTGTGTATGTTATTAATCTGATGTCCATGTTTTTCTGCCTGAGCTGAGGATTAGAGCATTTTTAGAGAATGGTAGATAATTTTTCTGAGATTGGGGCTTTCCTTGCAACCCTGAGATGCTGTCTCCATTTTCAGGGGAGAGGAATAGAGACAAGTAACTTATCAGCAAGATAAGGCTTCCCATTCTGAGTCAAGCTTGGAAAGGCCTAAGGGTAAAACAGAAGCGATACATCACTGTGTCTCTGCGGATGGGATCTTAGCCTGCTATTTGGACTTGTGCTGAGCTGAAGAACAGAACCTTGGAGCTGAAGACTGAAAACTTCTTGGGAAATTGGCCTAAAAAGTGAGGAAGAAGAAAGACTATGCTGTAAGTACATAGTGACTTCCTTCTAAAGAGAATAGCATGGAAAGGGGGAGAAGACTAACTTCACAGTGAAGGAAGCTGAACAGTGCAGTGATGTTATGTTGATGGTTTGTACTCTTGATAAGATGTGATGAAAATGGCTCCACTTTAATCATGAGAAAAATATCAGACATATCTCAACAGAAGGACCATCTGCAAAGCACCTAACTGGTGCTCCCCAGAACTTTCTGGATCATCACAAATAAGAAGAGTCTGAGAAACTGTCCAGCTTAGAGGGGAGTAAGAAGTACAGTGCCTCTACGCAACATAGAATCCTAAAAGAGACATCATGTAAAAACCAAGGAAACATGAACCAAATATAGGCTTCCACTATAATGCTATGTCAGTGTTGCTTTGTCCATTGTAACAAATGTATGATACTAACATAAGTTGCTAATAATAGTGAAAAGCGCCTATGAGCTATATGCGAACTGTTTTGCAATTTTTCTGTAAACCTCTAACTCTTCTAAGAATTAACATTAAAAATAACCCGAAAGTGCCCGTGAAGAGATGCCAGGAGGAAAATGTAAATTGAAACCAAAATGAGATGTGACTTCACACCTACTTTAGGATGGCTATAATAAAAAAGGAAGACAAAAGCAAAAGTTGGCAGAGAAGTGGAGAAATTAGAACCTTTGCATATCACTGGTGAAAATGTAAAATAATACAGCTACCCAGTCAGTTTATGAGGAAAGCATAATCTTTTCAATAAATGAGTATGAGAAAATACCTAGCTAGAAAATAAAAGCTAGGCCTTTCCTTCACACCATATAAAAAATTAAATAAAAATGGATCAAAGGTATGCATGTAATACTATAAGACTCAGAGGGAAGCTTGGGTGTAAGTTCGCATGACTTTAGGGAATAGACCCTGAATATGACAGTAAAGAAGGAGAAGAGACATGAGGGGGAGGAGAGCCACACAGCTCTGCAGACAGCAACCATCCAGAGGAGAGAACGAACCCACAGTTGCCTCACAGCTTTCACATCACTGACTTTGACCATGCTGGGACTGCAGGAAGGTCTGGCCCCTATGTGGAGCTAGTCATGAACCTGACTTTTGGATGAAGCAGGAGCCAGCGCCAGACCTGCACCAGTGCAAGGGCCCCAGGTCTCTGAGGGTGTGTTGTAATCTCTAACAGCCTCCCAGTTCCCTGAACCAAGCTTCTGAGCATTAAAAAATCAAAAGAACAAAACAGAAAATTACTGTTTTACCTCTGCCTTTAAAATATGCAAAATGTCTTGTGACACATCCTAACCAGGACTAAGCAGGAAAGAAAATACTGGAAATAAAGATCTAAGTAGATATAGCTTAAACCCATCACATAGCCTTGGCATCTCCTCAAAGAGCTCTTCTGAACAAGTTGAGCCCAGCATCATCCTGTCCTCTCTACTAGTTCTCTGTTGATTTCTTCTGTGATTTGAAATGCGCTACCATTCTGCATATTTATTGATTTATTACAGGTATATGTCTCTATTCATGCTACTCATCTAAAAGCAAGGACTCTAAAAGCAAGGGTTGTATCTGAATCCTCAACATCTAATCATAATAATGATCATTATGATGATAAGCAACAATGCAACCACTTGTATAACTCATATCTGGTAGTGGGTCTGATGGCAGTGGTGTTTGTCCTTTTTTTGCTTTGTTGAGCATGGAGTTTTCAGGCATTCTGCCTTTGACCTGGCCTCCTGTGGGCATCTGTCAGAACCTCAGGTCAGCTGCCTAAAAACCTGTGTAAGCAGATCAACAGATATATCCTGAAAGCTGTGCCTTGTTTTGAGAGGAAAATGTTCTGGGAAATAACTAAGGTTTTTCCAAAATCCTTTTTTTTTTTTTTTAACCTGAAGGAACTATTTATTCTGGAGATTTTTGTCCTGATGCACCTCTGAGGACATGTGTCCCTTGAAGAAAGCACTGGGATCAAGGCACAGTCACCTCCCAGAGGGTTGCTGTAGTCTGGCCAGCTCCACAGACATCTCATAATGGCCCTCTCGGCTGGTCAGGCCCATCTGTCTGACAGGACGCACTGTCCATAGTGACTAATTTGGTAGGAATGGACTTTAGCTTCAGGATACTGAAGATGGCCCACTTTGGAGTAGAATGTTATTGAATCATCTTTAAAAGTTGCTTTTAAACACTGTTTGCTAATATATTGCTGATAGGCTTGTTATTTGTGGTTCTATTGCTTTATTGATCACTCTGTCCTGCGGGTGAGGTGAATGACTAAAGAAGCATGAGTAATCATGGCTGGGCAGGAGCATCTCTCGGAAGAGTCTGAGCTCCCATGTGCTTCTGAGTTCTAACTTCTCCCTCCAGATTTAGTTGAAGCTGTTGATGGAAAGAAAAGAAAGACCCTTCGAATTGAAGAGATTAAAGAAAGTGATTTTTTAAAAAAGTTGTAAGTGGGCCAGAGGGTTAGCTCAGTGGTTCCGGCGCCTGCCTTCCGAGCGCAAGGTCCTGAGTTCAATCCCCGGAAACCACATACAATGCTGGGCATGGAGACTCACGCCCACCAGCAATCAATACCACCTACCACAGTGCTGGGAGTGGTGGCTCACGCCTGTATCCCAGCACTCAGGAGGCAGACACAGGAGGATTGCTGAGTTCGAAGCTTGCCTGGATTACATAGTGAGCTCAGAGCCAGCCTGAACTACAAAGCGAGACCCTGTTTTGAAAAAAAAGAAAAGTTGTAAGTGAAATACAATCAAACAACCACCTCCCCCCCCCCCATGGATGAAAGCAAATTCATGAGCAAAGACATTTCTCTCGGTCAGGGTGGGGGTCCTGTCTTTGAATGTTTAGATCTCTTTCCACTTTCTTGGAGCCTTTCCAGGGTCAGTACCCAGGCCTCTTAAGCTACTCCCATGAAAAAGATAATCTTATGAATTAATCCAGAGTGCAGGGATAATTTAGCATTCTGGTCTGAGCGTAGGTGAAATGCATTGTCACAGAGATACCTTTTAATAGGAGATCAATACACTGCTGGTTGAATGTAGACTGGTGTAACTTTTCCAGAGAGCCATCTGTTAGTATTTGGTAAAGTTCACTGAATCTAGAAATCCTATTCTTGGTATTTACCCTATAGATGTTCTCACATGTAGCCATACAGGGAAGAGCACAAGGATGTTCTCTGCAGCAGTGTTGTTGGTGGGTAGGAAGCTGGAGACAATTGAGACATCCATCTCTGGGGGCAGTGGATGGGTATAGTGTAGTGCTCTCTGTGTATTTTTATATAGCATTTAGAAGCAATGAGTCATGGTACACATAGTAATATAAAGGGTTCTTAAGATCACAGTGATGAAAAACTGTAATCTGATACTAATTAGATAACTCCAGTACTCGTTATATAAATTAAAAATACATACACCCAGCAATGCACATTTTACATGAATACATACCAACAGAATGATAATACTACTGTGAGAGAGGAGAATGAATATGAAGGAGGGTGTCTCATTCTTGGATGATAGACATTTCGGGCACAAGGATTCTTTGTGATAGAAGCTGTCTTGTTCCTTGTAGGGTGCTTGGCAACATTTCCCAGACTGTACCTAGGAGATGCCAGCAATGTCTCTTCACTTATGACAATCAGACATGTCCAGATAGTGACAAACATTCCCTGGAATGGAGAAGAAGAGGCAGGGGAGCATCTCTGGTTGACAATATTTGGTGTCCTCTCAATGTCTCAAAGACAAAAAGGATTGAAAATGTATTATGTCAGAGGTGGTCCTTAAGAAAAAGAAGTAAACAAATGAGTACTCAAAACAAGCAACACAACTCAAAAGGACACTTTATAAATGGTGATATTTCAGGCGGCAGCGTCAGAGAAAAGAGCATTTTCTATCTCATATGCCATTAAAGCTCCTGTGTTTGCTGTGTGTCAGGTGCATGCAGGAGCTACAAAGTCATTCTTTTTAGACTTGTGGTGTTAGAAAAGAACCACCCTAAAAATAAATATCTTAGCATGGCCTAATCACATGTAGTTAAGTGGCTACATTTTGTCCCTGTTACAGCTGCTAAACTGTGAGTCCTAAATTATCTCTTCAGTTCACCGAGAAGCAAGAAGCTGGCTTCTCCTTTCTCCTGCAGGTAGAGAAGCCTGTTGGGCCTCTCTAACCCTGTCATTCTTGACCTCCTTCCCCTTTTTTGCTGGACCTACTGGAAGATGCTGAGCAAGCAGAGACTCAGCCAGAGGGGAGGATGCCAGCAGCTGGCGGCCAGTAACTGTGGCAGGAAGAAGGTTTTGGAAGCTGTCCATGGTGCTGGATTTGACTTTTGGTAGAGTAGGGCAAAGAAATGTTGATATTTCACCTTGGAAAATTTTTCTTAGGTAATGAACATATCTAACTCTAGAATACTTCAGTTTTGGAGAACAAGAAGCCTATCAGCATGCTTCTCTGTTTCCTATTTCTGCGAAATTGTCTTTTTAACTTTATTAGTACATGTTTGCAGTACATAATGATCACATTCTTTGTGGGTAGTTGGTATATGTACATAATACATCTGAATTATTTTTTTTTGAGACAGGGTTTCACTTTGTAGTTCAGGCTGGTCCTGAGCTCCCTGTGTAGCTCAGGCAAGCCTTGAACTCAGCAATCCTCCTGCCTCAGCCTCCCGAGCGCTGGGATTACAGGTTTGAGCCACCAAGCCCAGCATTTGTGGTATGTGGTACTGATTGCCAGTGGGCATGAGCCACCATGCCCCATATTGTTGTATGTGGTTACTGGGGATCGAACCAGGGACCTTGCACTTGCTAGGCAGGTGCTGGGACCACTGAGCTAAATCTGCAGCCCTGTCTTAACTATTTTTTATCCTTTTCTTCTTTCACCATCTTCCTCCTCACCCTCTATTTCTTGGTCCCCTTCTGTTTTGCAAAGGATCTAGGTCCCTATTTCCTATTATTTCTTCTTTTGGTCTTTGATTTTTCTCTATGCTTTGGGTTTTCTCAGAGAAAACCATATGAGAGAGACCATTTGATTTAAACTTGTGAGTCTGATTTATTTCTCTTGACATGGTTTCAAAATGCATCCATTTTCCTATAGTGACTTCAGTTTATCCTCCTTTATGGTAAAGTACTACTCCACTGTGCGTATATATCACATTTTCTTTGCCCATTCCTCTGTTGATGGACATATAGATTTCTTCCAAGATTTAGGTATTATAAGTTCCTGATATAAACATGGATAAGCATGAATCACTGGAATATATGTGTAACAGTTTGGGGAAGATAGCTATAAGGGAAATTGCTGGATCTAATGGAATTTCTATTTTTTGTTTTGTTTCTCTTTTGAGGATTTTCACTGATATTCATAGTGATTGTACTAGTTTAAATTTCCATCAAAAATGTAGAACGGTCCCTTTTCCTCCCACACATCAGCAGCATTGTTATTTGATTTCTTGGTAATAGCTATTCTTTCTGTGGTAAGATGCCATCTCAGGGTTGTTTTAATTTTCATTTGTTTAATGGCCAGATGTGCTGAACATATTGTCATGTATTTGTTGGGTATTCATACTTCTTCCTCTGATGGATATTTATTCATTTCAGCTGCTTACTTTTTGATTGGGGTGTCTAGTTTTTTTCTGAGGATTTTTTTTTTGTATGGAGAATTGAACCCAGGGTCCCTTTTTCAAAAACATTTTGTTTTGAGACAGGATCTTACCAATTCTCTAAGTGGATCAACCTACTTAGTAATCTTCCTGCCTCAGCCTATAGAATGCTGGGATTACAAGCATTTGCCACCATATTTGGCTTCAATTCTTTATATCTTCTAGATATTACTTCTTGGTCCCAGGAATAGCTAAAATATTCCATTTTTCTCCCATAATCTGTAGGTTGTCTTCTCACTCTGTTGGCTATTTCTTTTGCTGTGCAGAAGCTTTATAATTTAATATGATACCATTTGTTAGTTCTTGGTGTTATATCTTTTGCAATTAGGATTCTATTCAGAAAGTCTTTGCCCATACCTATGTCTACAAAAGTTTTATTTACTTATTTTATCTCCCAACAGATTATTTCTGTTTTAATATTTAGATCTTTGACCCATTTGATTTTAGCTTAGAACATGATGGAAAATATGGGTCTAGATTCAATTTTTTGTATTTGTACAGCCTGCTTTCCCAGCCTCATTTGCTGAAGAAGTTATCTCTCCTCCAGCATGTGCTTTTGGTTCCTTTGTCAAAGGTCAAATGTGTGAAAGTGTGGCTGGGATTGTTTCTGCATTCTCTGTTCTATTCCATTGAATCATGCATCTATTTTGTGTGCCACTTGGATGCCGTTTTTAATCATTGTAGCCTCATAATGTAACTTAAATTTGGGATGGCTATGCCTCTTGTTTTTGTTATTCAGTGCCTTTTCTAATATCAGATGGATTTCAGGATTGTTTTCACTAGCTTTGTGAAAAATATTGATGGTATTTTGATTGGGGCTGCATTAAATCTATATACCAGTTTTGGAAGTATGGTCATTTTGTCAATATTAATTCTGTTTATCTAGGAGCAGGGGATATGTTACCATTTTCTGATATTGTCTTTAATCTCTTTTTTTTTTTTTCAGAGTAGCCTAGTTTTCATTGTATCGGTCTTTTACTTCCATACTGTTTTCCTAATCTTTCTTGGTGATTTTATTACTCATGTACAGGGATGCTATTGAATTCTGTGTGTTGATTTTGTATCTTGATACATTGTTGAATTTGGTTATTAATTATACAAGTCCTTTGATAGAATTTTCTAGGTATTCTATGTAAAGGGTCACGTCATCTGCAAATACTGACAATTTGACTTCTCTTTTTCCTATACATATCTATGTTATTTCCTTTTCCTGTGTGATTACTCTGGCTAATGTTTTGTGAGTATACTGAAGAGCAGTAGTAATAGTGAACATATTTGTTTTCATCCTGACAGGTGTTGGCAGTAGACTTGCCATAAATGGATCTTATGCAACTGACATAAAGTCCATCTATATCTACTTTCTTCAAGCTTTTGTCATGAAAGGATGTTGGCTTTTTTTTCTTTTTTTGTACCAGGAATCAAACTCAGGGCCTCACAGTTGCCAGGCAAGCACTGTGCCACTGAGTTACATTCCCAACAGGAAGTTGGGTTTTGTCAAAGGCCTTTTCTGCATGTATTGATATGATCATGTGACTTTTGTTCTTGCTTCTGTTTGTATGGCATATTACATTTGTTAGCTTGCATATGTTTAACCATCCTTGCATCACCAGGATGAAATCTACTTTGTCGTGATGTATGATCTCTTTGATGATTTATTGCATTCTATTTGCCAGTATCTTGTTGAGAAACTTTGTGTCTATGTTCACTAGGGAGGTTGGCCTGTAGTTTTCTTTTTCATTTGCTTTTGCAATCAAGATAATGCTAGCTTCAGGAGTGATTTTTGAGAGTACTCCTTTCCTTTTAATTTCCTTAGAGTTTGAGGACTGTTGACATTAGATCTCTCCTAAAGTTCTTGTGGAATTCAACAGTGGATCTATTAGGTTTTGGGCTTTTCTTAGATGGTAAAATTTTTATTACTATTTCAATGTCATTGCTTCTTACTGGATTATTCAGGGTTCTCATATCTTCTTGGTTAAATTTTGGTAATTCTTACATATCTAGGAATCTGTCCATATCTTCTAGAATTTCCAATTTATTGGACTACTCATTTTCTAAGTAGTTACTAATAATCTGGATTTCAATGGTGTCCCATGTGAATTTGCCCTCTTCATTACCCATTGCATTGACTTGAGTATTTAATGTCTTCTTTTTTTTAAAGTAAGATTTGCTAAAGGTTGGTCAAGTTGGTTTATGCTTTCGAAGAACAAATTCTTTGATCCATTTATTCTTTTTATTATTTTTACATCTCAATTTCATTATTTCTTCTCCAGTCTTTATAATGTCCTTCCTTGTACTAGCTTACTAGGTTTGAATCGCTCTTGTTTTCCTAGGACTTTGAAGTGCATCATTAGGCCACTTATTTGGGCTTGCTCTATTTTTCTGATGTGGGTTTACCCAACTATACACTTCCCTTTTAGGACCATCTTCATTGTGGGTCATAAATTCTGGTTTGTGGTACTAATTTTATTTGGTTTTAGGAACTGTTTAATTTCTTCTGTGATGCACTGATTATTCAAGAGTGTATTTTTAAATTTTCTGTGTGTTTGCATAATTTTTGTGTTTTTTGACTTTTGATTTCTAGTTTCATTGGGCTATCATCTGATAATATGCATAGAATAATAATTTTGATTATTTTATATTTAATTAAGTCTTCTTTTTGGCCTACTATGTAAGTGGTGTATTCTGGAGAAAGTTCAGTGTGCTGTTAGGAAGAATGTACATTCAGTTGTTGTGTGGAAGGCTCTGCTGTTGTGGAAACATAACTATTAAGTCTCTTTGTTTGAAGGTGTGCTTTAACTCTGACATTATTTGTTGATTTTTTTGGTCTAGTTGATCTAATTGTGACAGTGGGGTATAAAGGTTCCTCAGTACAATTAAACTGATGTTTATCTGATATTTTATATCTAGTAAACTTTGTTTAATGAAATCAGGTGTGTTAGTCTTTAGTGCATATATATTTATATTTGTTTTCTCTTCTTTTTGGAGTGTACACTTATCCAATGTACAGTGACCTTCTTTGCCTCTTCTGATCAGTTTTGACTTGCAGTCTACTTTTTTTCCCTGAAAATAGGATAGGTATTCCTGCTTGTTTACAGGCTGCTGCAGCATATAATGTTATTTTCCATTCTTTGATTTTTAACTTATGAATATATTTTTGGATTAAGTGTGTTTCTTTGATACAGCATACCACTGGGCATTTTTTTTTTTTTTTGAGACAGGGTCTCACTTTGTAGTTCAGACTGGCCCTGAGCTCACTATGTAGCCCAGGCAAGCCTTGAATTCAGCAATCCTCCTGTCTCTGCCTCCCGAGTGCTGGGATTACAGGCGTGAGCCACCACGCCTGGCATTGTCGTATGTGGTATTGATTGCTGGTGGGTGCGAGTCACCACGCCCAGCATTGTATGTGGTTAACTGTGATCAAACTCAGGACCTTGTGCTTGCAAGGCAGGCACTGGAACCACTGAGCTAAATCTCCGCCCCCACCACTGGGCATTTTAATGTAAACTGTCAGTCTGTCTTTTGGCTGGGGAGTTGGGACCATTCCCATTGATAATTCTTACTGAAAGGTATTGACTTATTCCTGTCATTGCATTATTTTTCTGTTCCTTATTTCTTTTTCTCTTGCTTCTGTTTACTGCTTACTCTGATGAATTCATTCCACTAGGCTTTTTGGCATTGTTTGCTTCATTGTTTCTCTCAAGGACATCCTTGGGAATTTTTTTTGAGCACTTGTTTGGTGGTCATGAATTTCTTAAGGTGCTCTTCATCATGGAAACACTTTATTTCTCCATTAATTATGAAAGAGAGTTGTACAGGATATATGAGTTAGAATTGGAAGTTGTTGTCTCTTAGGGTTTGATACACTGTACTCAGGTTCTCCTTTAAGATATGTCTGCTTTAGTTTTTTTTTTTTTTTTAAGATACGTCTTTTTTTTTTTTGAGACATGGTCTTGGTTTGTAGTTCAGGCTGGCTCTGAGCTCACTATGTAGTTCAGGCAAGCCTCAAACTCAGCAATCCTCTCCTGCCTTTGCCTCCTGAGTGCTGGAATTACAGGTGTGAGCCACAACACCTGGCATTGTGGTATGTGGTACTGATTGCTGGTTGATGTGAGTCACCACTCCTGGCATTGTATGTGGTTATTGGGGATGGAACTAGGGACCTTGTGCTTGCTAGGTAAGTGCCAGAACCACTGAGCTAAATCTCCAGCCCAGACAAAGAGACTCTTATACAGCACACCTGTTAAGATTTGCAACTTGAGGGCCGGAGGATTAGCTCAGTGGTTCCGGCGCCTGCCTCGCAAGCGCAAGGACCTGAGTTTGATCCCCGGTAACCACATATAATGCTGGGCATGGAGACA